>PVKN010002869.1:0-40181 GCA_004027915.1 Capromys pilorides
GTTAGCTCCTACCTCTTTTTATTTTTATTTATTCATTTATCTTTTGGGGTATCAGGGAATCAAACCGGGACCTTGAGGTTGTCAGGCAAGTGTTGTACCACTGAGCCGTATTCCTGGCCTGAATCTACTTTTAGAATTCTGGTTGTTGGGCTGGGGAGATAGCTCAGTGGCGTAAGTACTTGGCCTGGCAAGTGCAAGGTCCTGAGTTCAATCCCTAGGACCACAAAAAAAGAATTCTGGTTGTTGCATCAGTCTGTCTGCTTGTGCCCAGTGGCATTTAAAACATTAAAGTCTGATAAATGATATATGGGTCTTATTATGATACAGGTTATGTATGTATGTATGTATGTTTGTATGTATGTTATGGCTGGTTCAGCCTGCCCTGGGGGTGGGGCTGGCACAGCATGTGGTGCTGGGGATCGAACTGCAGTCCCTACAGTTGCCTAAGCTTGCCTAAGCCAGCGCTTTAAACCGCTGAACTGTCTTACTGCCCCAGGTTTTTCTTTTAACCTATTGAAGATATCAACACTTCATAAGATGCCCCTTTTCTCTTTTAGTTTTCCTTATCTACTTGCCCAGTCTACCCAATAAAATATATTTAAATTTTCTCTCCATTTCAGAACTCATTATGGAAAATTTCAAATATAAACTAAAATACTGACAGTTTATACAACAAATTCTCATGTGTGCAGCACGCAGTTCAGAGAGTTCTAGAAACTCCTGGCCAGTCTTTGCTACCTCCATCTCTGTCCTACCCTTTCACTTGATGCTCTGCAAGATTATTTTGAAGCAAATTTCAAACATTATACTTAGAAACATTCCCTATGTGTCACCAAAAGAATACACATTTTTTAAAAAATGTCATCAACTCCGTCTAATGATTCTTTAATATTTTCAAATATGTAGCCAATGTTAAGATTTCCCTGATGGCTCTATAATTTGTGTGGTTTGTTTGAATCTGGATCCAAAGAAAGGTCTGCATTTTTCTTTGCCTGCCTGCCTGCCTGCCTGCCTTCAAATTTATGAGTTCCTTTCTTTTACCATTTTTTGTGGTGCTGGGGGTCGAACCCAGGGCCTACATGTGCGTGCAGGGTAAGAGCTCTGCCCGAGCCACATCACATCCCAACTTCTCTTTGTCTTGCAGTTTATTCAGTTGAAATTTTTTATATCTCATAATTGTCTGGTTGCTGTCATTTAACATATCTTTCTAACCCCTACAATTTATTTCTTGTAAATTGATCATTAGATTCACAAATTGTCCGACACTTGTTTAAAAGTCCAGCATGGGCTTCTCACCTGAAGGCAGGGGAGACTGTGCCTGCATTTGGGGAGACTTCTGTCCCCTGCATTGCCCACCCCTCTCGCCCCTATTGATCTTCCTAAGTCTAGAATCCCCATTTCACTGTGGAGATAAACCATTTTTTTGGGTACTGGGAATAAACTCAGGACCTTGTGCTTGCCAGGCAGGTGTTGTGCCGTACCCCAGAGCTATGTCTCTGGCCTTTTTAAAAAGCAAATTACAGGGGAAAAGCAATTTTATTTTCTGATTTTAAGATTTAGATTAAATTGGGGCTGGGGAGATAGCTCCGTGGCACAAGTGCCTGCCTGGCAAGTGCAAGGTCCTGAGTTTGATCCCTGGTACCACCAAAAAAGAAAAAAAAAAGTGTTGTAGATTAAATTAATTTTAAAATTTGTAGTTAAAAATGGTGTATGTTTATGGTGTCCACATGACACTTTGATATAGATGTACATGGTAGAATGGTTAGGCCATGCTAATTTACCTATCCACCAACTCATGTATATTTTTGGTAGTGAGAACACTGCGAGTCTATTTTTAAAGCAGTTTCTCAATACAGTGGTCCCTCTGTTTATGAACTTCATTCTTTCTATGATTCTGGTGGCAAATTGAGTTGGACAAGAACAGAATCAAGTTTAGTGCTTGTAATCCCAGCGCTCAAGAGGCTGAGGCAGGAGGATCGTTACAGTTTGAGACCGTTCTGGGTTACAAAGTGAGCTCAATGCCAGCCTGATCTGCATGGAGAGACCCTGCCTCAAAAAAAAAAAAGGCAAACTGAATGATTGGATTCAATGGTGACCTTGCGTGGAAATAGTCTCTGGTTCTCATCCAATCCAGTTTGCGACCACAATCGCGGAGACAGTTAAATTCATGAGCTGAGGCGCCACGGCGCGCAGCACGTCTGTGCTTCAGTGTCCTTGCGCCGTGTGGCCGGGCTTCAGAACTTCTTCTCCCCGTTTAGTAGCAGCTTCATCAACTTCTTTCCCTTCGGTCACCCGCTCATTCCTTGCTCGGGTCCTTGGTGCCCACCACCACCGATGCTTCAGGCTGCTTCTGTGGATTTGATGTTTTTAGGTAGAAGAAAACATTCCTGCTTCTCCTCTCCTGGAAGTGTCCTGGGGGGTGGGGGTGGCCCCTCTCCCGCAAGGTGCCTCACAATCAGCTGAGTCTCTCAGCGCTGTTCCCTTTTTTTTTTTTTGCAGAACCGGGAATTGAACTCAGGTCCTTGTGCTTGCCAGGCAAGCACTTATTCTACTGAGCTGTCTCCCCAGCTCCTTGTTGCCTTTTTATAGAATTGCCTTTTTTTTTTCCCCTTACAGGGTCTCACTACGCAACTCATAGTGATCCACCTGTTCCCTGCCTCCCAAGGGCTGGGATTACAGGCACACGCCACCGCACCTGGACTCCATTATAGAATTACCTGTTACTTTGATTTTTTTCCCAACATTTTGAAGGAATAGAAGGATTCACTGCCATAACTGCTGGACGCTTCTGGGTCTTGTCCTGAAATTTCTCCATGGTATTCCATGTTACTGATCCTCTTTAAAGGTCTGCTGTCTTGCCAAGGTTTTCTTTATTGCTGGATCCTTTTCTACCCATCATTTCATGGATATTGAGTTGTTTCCATTCTTTTCTCTTTTCAAACATCATCTCGTTTATTCTCATGATATCAATAATTGCCTCAAACTGAAGACTTCCAAGTCTTTCTCTACTTGAGATCCAAATCAGCATGTTCACCTCCTTGCTGAATATTGTCACATAGAAATCAGTCTCCAATCCATTATGTTCATTCCAAACAACTCTGTTCTGTAACTGACTTTGTAGTATCAACGTGACCCTAATACCTGAGCCAGAAGCCTACGATTCATCCTGCTTCCATCCTCAACCTAGTTACCAAGTGCCTTTAGCTTTTTCTACCTCATTTTGTGCAAATCCATTCCCCCATCCCCATCTTCTGAATGGACTCTGACCAGTCAGGCAGGCTAGGCTGGAACCCTGCTTCTCCTGTTCAGAGGTTTTGGCCTTGGGTACATTGCTTTATCTTGTAGAGTTCAGATTCTGCCACTGGAAAGTAGGACATAGACTAGCACCCACCTCCAAAGGGTGTTGAGAGTATCGAATGAAATGCCATTGCTAAGAGCAGTTATTCTCATTTTAATGACTTCCAATGGTAGTAGTGATTTGCATTACCACCACTACTTCCCCTGCTGGTGCAGTGCCCTAACTTATCTGCTGGTTTCTGTCACATGTGAATTTTCTACTCAATTTTCAAACTACATTGTTTTAATGTGTTTCTCAGAATCACTCTGTTACTTTTCTTCCTAAAATATTCTGATGAGTCCCAGCCATTCATGGGATAAAATCATGCTCTTCCTCTCCCCACCTTTTCCCTTGCCCTCCTTTCCCAGTCTCTCCCCTCCCTTCCCCTTTGTCCTCCTCCCCCTTCTTTCTCGCAGCCCTCCCCCCACTTTTTTTTTTTTTGTTTGTTTGTTTTTTGAGACAGGGTGTCGCTATGCAGTTCCTTGAGCTCAATTTTGTAGCCCAGGCTGGTCTCCAACTCACACGGATCCTCCTGCCTCTGCCTCCCAAGTGCTGGGATTACAGGCGTGCACCACCACGCCCAGCAAACATATTTGTCCTTCAGTTAGCTGTGAGTCCTAATCTCAAGGACTTCATTCTAGTGGCAGTGGCTGACGTGGTCCATGAATACATGTGTGATGAAATAACATTTCTTTGTTCCAAACTAGAGCTGCAAAGGGAGAGGTGACAGGTGCATCGCCGCCTCATGCCTTTTCTCCTTGCAGGACCTGGGGCAGTATGAACTGTTCGCTGTGATCGCCCACATGGGGATGGCTGACTTTGGTCACTACTGCGCCTACATCCGGAACCCCGTGGATGGAAAGTGGTTCTGTTTCAATGACTCGCATGTTTGTTGGGTGAGAAACAGTATCCCGCGGTGCCTCTTGCCCTGGACTAGCCTCTAATAAATGTGAAGCCCAAGGCTATGTGAGTCTCCAAGGTCCAACACAGCGTGTTCCTGTACTCTCTCGCTGGGGGTCAGAGGGAGGCTTTTTAGGGAGTCCCAGCTCTTTCCCACAAGCCATCCTGCTGGGGTTTGCAGCTCTGGAAGAAGCCATTGACTCCATTGTCTAGGATTCTAGTGCTGTAGGCTCAGTGCCCTGCAGCTTTGCATCCCGTGGGAAATTTCTGTAAAGCAAGAAGTAGAAGCGCATCTGTGGCCGGGCATGGTGGCGCACGCCTGTAATCCCAGCACTTGGGAGGCTGAGGCAAGCAGATCAGTGCGAGTTCAAGACCAGCCTGGGCTACAAAATTAGCTCAAGGCCGGCCTGAACTGCATAGTGAGACCCTGTCTCAAAAAGACAAAAAGAAGTGCGTATGTGACAACTCTGGAGTAGGCCTAGCCATGCGTAAGCAGAGGAGCGGCAGGCTGTTAACAAGACTGCATTGCACGTGGCGTTGTATCGCTAGGTGCTCCAGATTCTCTGTCCAGAGGAGCGAGAAAGGCAGGTGATAGCATCCTGCGTGCCAGGTGCGTAAGCCGAATTGCCTGGCTGCTCACCTCCTGTGTTCTGCACTTTCAGGTATCCTGGAAAGACATCCAGTGCACCTATGGGAACCACAGCTACCGCTGGTAAGAGCAACACTCTGGGGCTGAAACATGCAGGAATGGACACTGGTTCTTGGACCTGGCTCATGGGGCGTTGGCTGCTACTTATGTGGGACTGGCTCCCCAGGGACTAACTCTGTGCTTTATTTTCAACACATTTCACTAGATGTGCTTTTCTCACAATTGAAAGGGCTGGGGAGACAGCTCAGTGGTGTAAGTGCCTGCCTGGCAAGCCCAAGATCCCTAGTTTAATCCCCAGTACCGCAACAAAACAAAACAAACAAACAAAATCCAATAAACCAACTGAGATGCCAACAATACTCAAATATAAGTAACTGTGTGCAGACACCACATTTACTGGCTCCCGAGTCTCTGCGCATGTGCAGTCTGTGGCCTGCGGTGTCCGCTCTTCATTGATCATCTAAGCATTCTATCTTGAGATAGAATGAAACCACGCTGTACAAACAAACCCACTTGGCCAGTCAGTAAAGGGTTTGCAGGGTTGGAAATGCCCATGAGCACTGCAACGTGCGGGAAAGGCGCTTAGATGATCAGTGAGGAGAGGATAATGCAGTGAGGTTCATGTTGTTTGCCTACATAGCTTTCTTTTCTCTGAAATCATACACTCTTTGGGGAGAAACAACTGCTCTTCTCATCTGTCTTTGTCTGGAATATTGGCTTGAATTCAGTAATATCAACAAATACTTTTTTTTTTTTTTTTTTAAATCAGTAACTAGGGAGGAAGTTGGAGAAAACAAAGTTAGATACACCAAGGCAGAGAGACTTGCAAGTTTTCTTTTTTTTTAACTTTCTAGATTAGGAATAACAATGTTAACCAGAAATAGCACACATGGGGCCAGTGAGATAGCTCAGTGGTCTAAAGCACCTGCTTAGGTAACCACAGGGACCACGGTTCAATCCCTGGTGCCACATACTGGGCCAACCCCACCCCCAGGGCAGGCTGAGCCAGCCATAGCATACATACAAACATACATATAAATAAAGTTTTAAAAAATTATTCATTTATTATTATTACTATTATGGCTGGCTCAGCCTGCCCCCTGAGGGTGGGGCTGGCCCAACATGTGGTGCCAGGGATCAAACTGTGGTCCCTGCAGTTGCCTAAGCTTTTCTAAGCAGGCGCTTTAGACTGCTGAGCTATCTTGCTGGCCCAAGTTTTTTTTTTTTTTAAGAAATATCACTCATGGGGCCGGCGAGATGGTTCAGTGGTCTAAAGCGCCTGCTTAGGAGGGCTCAGGCAACTGCCGGGACTGCAGTTCGATCCCCGGTACCACATGCTGCGCCAGCGCCACCACCAGGGCAGGCTGAGCCAGCCACAAAATGAATAAATAAAGAAACAAACAAACACAACAAGCAAACAAATAAATAAATAAAATTTAAAAAAAACAAAAAAAAAAAAGAAATATCACTCATGGTCCTGTAAGGTCACTCAGCTTCTCATAGGATGGACACGCAGCAGTCATTTCAGATGATGAGATGCATTCCTAAATGCTATGCTTCATATTCTAAAGGCTTGTGTTTTGTTAACTGAATTTTATAAGGTAGAAAAGAAATAAGATGTTTATTTTTTTAAAAAAAGGAATAACAACATATATCAAAGATATTTGAAATGATTGTCAGTTACAGAGGCAGGTGTGGTACAGGCAACTAAGGGATTAGGTGCAGTTGGTGTTTGAAGTCTCCTCCAGCTTTCTCCTTTTCATCCTTCTGTTTCTTCTAAGCCTCTGTCTCAGAGGCCCCCTCTGGATCATCTTTCTGTCACTGGCTCTGTACAAGGCCAGAGGAAGTAGATGTTATTTTGTGGCTCACAGTCTGCAGCACAGGAGATGCTTGAGGCCGTGCAGAAGCGAGGGAGTGGCATTGAGGGGACCCATTCCCGCGGTTGCAGAAAAGGGGTTGGTTTGACCTCTCATCCCAGAATTATCTGCCTCTAATCTGTTTTTTTTTTTTTTTTTGTGGGACCAGGATTCAAACTCATGACCTTCCACTTGCCAGGCAGGCACTTGTGCCACAGAGCTATCTCCCTGGCCCCCTCTGCCTCTAATCTGAATGCTCACTAAAGTGCAGGCTGGTGCTTACTTGCCCGCGTCTCCATTCTGTCCGCCTCTGAGGGGCTGGTGGGTGATGGGTGGGTGAAGGTGTGGCCCGACAGCCCGGGAGCTGCCAGGTGTGTGCCCTGTGGTGCCTTAGTGAGGTGCCGTGGCGCGGTGGCTGCTTCCTGTGGCTTGGCTGACACGTGTTTCTCTTTCCAGGCAGGAAACTGCATATCTTCTGGTTTACATGAAGGTCGAATCCTGACTGCCACTGTCTAAACCTTCAGAAACTTACAAGTGACTGTTTTCCTTTTCTTTTTCCTGGACCTGGTAGACTCTTCTAAGAGGATTTGCAGTGACACAAAGCATCAATTTCCAGTGTATAGTTAGATGTTACACAGAGCCACGTGTGATTGTTGCTGTGGTTTGGATGTGGCTTATGTGCAGGAGGCGTGGCCTCCAGCCTGGCAGTGTGGAGGTGGTAGAAGCTCTAAGAGGCAAAGCTTAGTAAGAAGTAATGAATCCATGGGGGGTCCTCAAATCCGCACACCCATGGCGCCCTTTTCCATGCCTCGGTCACATTTTGGTGCAGTGAAGAGGGCTCTTGCCAAGATGCCAGTGCCATGCTGCTTGGACCCTCCAGCCATTACAATTATGAACCAAATAAACTTCTTACTTTATAAAGTACTTAATCTGAGGTGTTTTGTTATAGCAACAGAAAACAACTTGTGCCAGGGATATGGCTCAGTGGCACAGATGCCTTACTGGCAAGTGTAAGGTCCTGAGTTTGAGTCTCAGTAACACACACACACACACACACACACACACACACAACGAAACCTTGTACAGTTATCAAACTATTTAATAATGACATTGCCCAGGCCTGGGTCAGTCAGAGTGGATACTTTTATCAGTGAGTTGTGGCTGTGTGGCTACATCAGGGTCCTGAGTGTACATCTGATAAGTGGCAGACTCAAAGCTTCCAGAAGAAGATGTGGATACATTTTTTATATTTATTGTCTAAAAAAGATTATCATTGCAAGAACAGAATTCTCCGTGGGTAACCCTTACCAAATCCCTTCCTTGGAATGAACCACTGTGAAATAGTGTTATACTGGTTTCATAGGGCTGATTGTACTGTAACAAATTACTATGAACTGGGTTGTTTGAAACAACAAAACTTACTGTCTCGTAGTTCAGGGGACCAGAAGTCTGAACTCGGGGTCCCCACAGTGTGCATTTCTCCAGAGGCTCCGGGGAAGCCAGGCTCCGGGCCTCCCTCCTGGACTCGTGGCTTGAGCACTTCCTGTCACGCACTTGCACGCAGCTGCGTCACCGAAGTGGCTGACCCATCTCCACATGGCTTTCGTATGAAGATGCCAGGCCGACAATTTAGGCCCATACTATCTCTTAAAACCTCATTTTTAATTATGCCTGCAAAAACCCTATTTCGTAATAAGTTCAAGTTTGGAAAATTTAGTGGGCATGAATTTGGGGGACACTATTCACTGCTGTATAAGATATGGGCCTTTCTGGGCTATTTTCTATGTATTTGCATATCACCATGCATTTATAACAAACTGTATTATACAGACATGGCTTTTTTTTTCCCACTGAACCACATCTTAGAAGAATTTCTAGGAGTCTATGTAAATGGAGAACACTCTTTTAAAATGTTGTATTTAAGCCAGTTGTGGTAGGGCATGCCTGTAATCCCAGCACTCGAGAGGCTGAGGCAGGAGGATCACTGAGTTTGAGGCCGGCTGGGCTACAAAGTATATTCAAGGCCAGCCTGAACTACAGAGTGAGACCCTGTCTCAAGAAAAGACAAGACAATAAGATGTATTTGATTCTATACTCATGATGTACTATAGCCATGTACTAATAAAAAATAAAAGTTGAAGAAAATGTATTTGATTCTGTAGATATTACTATCACTCATTTGAATCTATTCTCATATTGGTAAATATTGTATATTTCTATTTCTTAATTATTAAAAATGTAGGGCACACACTTGCATATATATCTTTGTACCCATCTGTAAGTACTGTTGGTACTGAAAAGTAAAAATTATGGCTCAAAGAGCATAAATATCTAAAAATTATAAAAGGGGCCAGGAGATAGCTCTGTGGCACAAGTGCCTGCCTGGCAAGTGCAAGGTCGTGAGTTTGAACCCTGGTCCCACTAAATAAATAAATAAAAATTATAATGAGTACTATTAAATTGACTCCAAATTAACACCAAAGGGCATTAAATTTTGTCACTTGTGTTTTGTTGATTGAGATGATTATAATTTTCAACCTACATGTGATTTGCACGTGTTGAAATATTCCTAAGCCCTAAAGACAGATCCTACCTGATTGTGGTGGATGACTGTTCTCATGTTTGCTTAGACTTGGGTTGCTTACATTTTCTTTTAAATGTTAACATTTTAGTTTATAAAATTCATTGTAGTCATAGAAGGTGTTAAAAATGTACTATTCTTTAAGCTTAAAATTATTATAAAATGAAAGTAAAATTTGGTCTTATTACTTTTAATAAGAAATAACAATGACAGTTTCAAAACACGTTAGTAGTACACTGCCAATAATTGATACAATGCATATTGTTGTCCTTGTAGTTATAAAGATCACAGGACGTAGCCATGATAATGTTCTAATCATTGTTGGTACAAAAAATTTCTTCTCATTGAACTAAGAAAAAGTAGTTGTATACACATTCCATAATTGCAGTGGGTTATTGGCAGAACTGGAAGTGTCAGAAGCTGTTGATTTAAGCCTTTTACAGATCAACATACTAATCTAGCTTTACGTTTTATGCCTCGTGGTTAAACTTTTCTGCTGGGTGGTTCAGGGCAAATTAAAGCAAGACCTATATAACAAAACATGTAACTTTTGTATCTCCCAAGGTCAGTCAAATCCCCTCAGGATTTACTCTGAAACCATGTACGAGGCCGGTGGGAGAGCTTAGTGGTCTGAAGCATCTGTTTAGGCAAGCTTAGACAAGGACCGCAGTTCAATCCCCGGCACCACATGCTGCACCAGCCACCTCCCCCAGGTGGGCTGAGCCGGTCACAAAAAGTAATAACAATAAAATAAAATGTTAAAAAAAAAAAAAAAAAGTCATGTAGTGTTTTGTAGCACTGTTCTCAGTGTCAGTCGTCTGGATGAGTCATGGCCAGTGCTTGACCAGTTTGCTCTCTGTGAAAGCCTGAGAGAATGTTTTCTCTCTAGGTGACTCTCTACCCCTGCCCACAGCCCTGACCGGGTTGCTTACATTTTGTTGAGGACTTTTGCATCTACATTCACTGGAGTAGTGGTCAGTAGTTGAGTTTTCCTGTGGTATCTTTGTCTTTGGTATCAGGGTAATGGGTAATGCGCTCAGAAAAGGAGGCTGGATGTATTCCCTCCCCTTCATCTTTTTGAAGCATTTGAAAAGAATGAGAATTATTAATATTTTGTCATATATTTTTAATAGCTGTCATTTATGATCATTTTTATTTCTTTTTTCAGACAGGAGTTCATCATGTAGTTCCGACTGGATTTGAACTCCTGGTGTAGCTGAGGCTAGACTTAAACTCACAGTGATCCTCCTGACTCAGCCTCCTAAGAACTGGGATCAGAGCTGTGCGCCACCATGCGTGGGAGCTTGTATTTCTGGAGGGTCACTTTTTGTAATGTCCACCGTGGGCTTTTGCGATCCATAATGAACACATGCCATGTGGGGAGTCACTACATTTACATTCACATCTCAGTCCTTTTCATTCCTCCTTTCCCTCCCCTTCCTACCCCTCTATCTCTAGATTCCTGGGCCTTCTGCAAAAGATCTATTTCTTTTCTTTTTTTTTTAAAATTAATTAATTAATTAATTAATTAAATTTTTTTTAAATTTTATTTATTTATTTGTTTGCTTGTTGTGTTTGTTTGTTTCTTTATTTATTCATTTTGTGGCTGGCTCAGCCTGCCCTGGTGGTGGCGCTGGTGCAGCATGTGGTGCCGGGGATCGAACTGCAGTCCTCGCAGTTGCCTGAGCCCTCCTAAGCAGGCGCTTTAGACCACTGAACCATCTCGCCGGCCCAATTTATTTATTTTTATTATGGTTGGCTCAGCCTGCCCTGGGGCTGCGGCTGGGGCTGGGGCTGGCACAGCATGTGGTGCTGGGGATCGAACTGCGGCCCTTCCAGTTCCTCAGTTTTCCTAAGCAGGTGCTTTAGATCGCTGAATCATCTTGCTGGCCCCAAGATCTATTTCTTATTATCTTTTTTTTTTTTATTTTGTGCAGGGTTTCACTACGCAGCTTAGACTCGTAGTGATTCTCCTGTTTTCAGCCTCCTCACTGCTGGGATTACAGGCCTGCACACAATGCTCAGACTCCCTATTATCTGTCTTTTAGTTTTATGTTCGTATTTAGGTTTTTATTAAGTTTATAGGTGTATTTTATTTTGTTTTTTTGCAGGACTGGGGTTCGAACTCACGACCTTGCACTTGCCAGGCAGGCGCTTGTGCCATGGAGCTATCTCCTCAGCCCCACATTTTATTTTTTTATATATATATATTTTTTGTCTTTTTAGGGAAGGGTCTACAGGGTGTTCAGGGTCTCATGACTAGATCAGACTCGTAGTGACCCACCTGTTTACAGCCTCCGAAGAGCTGGGATTACAGGCCTGCACCAGCCCAGTCTCAATTGCCAGCTCAGTGGGCCCCAGGGGTGGGGGTGGGGTTGGGGAGCGGGGCAGGCACAGCAAGCCCAGGGAAAACCAGGCCCCTGCACCTACTTGCAGAGGTTTTAATCCGCTGATCTACTTGGCTGGCCCTTATTGGCATATTTTAAATATACATATTTTTTACTGTCATCAATTGAAGTTGGTACCTGTACACAACTTAGCTCAATTCCTTCCCCCGCCATTCCCTTGTCCTCCCTTCAACCGTTTTCTTCAACTACAAAAGCTTTGTTTCCATTTCTCCCTTTTTTCTTATCCCTTTCTTCCTTGCCCCCTCCCCTCTCTCTAGTTTCCCTTCCCAGTTGAGCATTTTCTTGCTATTTCATAAAATCCAGTACACATTCTGGTCCTTAGTTACACTTTTGGTTTCTTGTGCCAAGGATCCACAGCGGCATCTACAGTGTGTTCCATTATTTCACTGAAGAGTGTGGCTTCAGGACGCATCCATCTACCTAGAGATGTGTCACCATTATCCTTTATGGCTGAGTAGTGCTTCATTGTTTTTTTTTTTTTTTTAAATTTTATTTATTTATTTGTTTGCTTGTTGTGTTTGTTTGTTTATTTATTCATTTTGTGGCTGGCTCAGCCTGCCCTGGTGGTGGCGCTGGCGCAGCATGTGGTGCCGGGGATCGAACTGCAGTCCTCGCAGTTGCCTGAGCCCTCCTAAGCAGGCGCTTTAGACCACTGAACCATCTCGCCGGCCCCTGCTTCATTGTTTTTTAAAAAACACCCGTATCTTTATCTGTTCATTGGTTGATGGCCATTTGGACTGTTTCCTATTTTTATTTTGAAAGTTTTAATTCTGTCAAAGTGTTCCTGGTATAAAACCGATCATCTTAACAGTCGTCATGTGTATAGTCCAGCAGTGGTAAGAACCTTGTCACTGGGTGAGCTCCTGAACTCTTTATTTTGGGCATGGAACTCAGGACCTTGTCCTTGCCAGACAGGTGCTTATGCCACTGAGCCATACCCCAGCCTCAGAACTCTTTTCTATTGGGGACTGATCAGGACCCCAGCCTCTAAAATGAGTTACAGTGAAGGCTTAAATTAAAAAAACAAAAAAACAAGTGGTATGGTTTTGGGGTGTCCAGGAAGGTTAGAACTCTGCCAGGAGTAAAGACTGAGAGTAAAGATAGGACTTTTCTGGGTCACTGGCATCTACCTAAACTTACAAGGGCCGGCCAAGTAGCTCAGTGGACTAAAGCCCCTGCAAGCAGGCATGGGGCTGGGGGTTTGATCCCTGGTCCTGCCATGCAGACCCTGCTCCCACCCCCACCTTGTGGGAAGCTGAGACTGGGTGAGGAGGCGCACACCTGTAATCCCAGCTCTTGGGAGGCTGTAAACAGGCCGATCACTATGAGTCTGATCTAGTCGTGAGACCCTGAGCACCCTGTAGACCCTTCCCTAAAATACAAAACAAAAAAACCCCAGAAGTTTGCAAAGCTTTATGTAGTAACATTCATTGATGTTTTACTTTATGATTTAATTCTCTCTCTTTTTTTTTTTTTTTTGTCTTTTTGAGATAGGGTCTCGCTATGCAGTTCAGGCTGGCCTTGAGCTCACTTTTGTAGCCCAGGCTAGTCTCAAACTCACACCTATGCTCCCGCCTCAGCCTCCCAAGTGCTGGGATTACAGGCATGCGCCACCACACCTGGCCCTTCTCTCTTTCCTCGACAGGGTCTCACTATGTATTTCAGGCTGGCCTTGAACTCACAACAGTCCTCCTGCCTCAGCCGCCATGATCCTGAAATTAGAGATGTGGGCCAGCACATTTGGGCCATTTCTCAAAGTTTATACTTAGAAAAAGCCTTCTCCCCATGGAGGCTGAATATGCATCTGTCTTAGTTACTTTTACTCATTGCTGGGACAAGTACCCGACACTCAAAATGAAGGAAGGAAAGGTTTATTTAGCTCACAGTTGCTAGAGGCTTCAGTCCATATTCGGGGTAGAGAGCATCCAGTTCATGGCGGTGGAACAGCAACAATCGCAACAGAGGCAACACACCAACCAGGGTGCGGAGAGCAACAACCAACGGCTGTCTCTCTTTATATTACATTCAGGCTCTGTGCCTTAGCCTATCCACCTTAGGCCACACCCATAATCCCAGCTGTACTCAGACCAATTACCCCATCAGTACTAAAACACATAATCCCAGTGGATCAAGAGTCAAGTAGTCCCAGCAATACTCAGACCCATAGTCCCATCACTACTAAAACACACAATCCCAGTGGATCATGACTCAAGTCTCAAACTCTAGAAGTCCCCGCCCCATGATTGCATGAGGCTTTGGGGAAACAACTACACATAAAAACAGCATCTATTCTTCTAAAAATCTTACTTTATATGTACGTGTGTGTTTAACATGAATTCTACTGCAATTCATTTTGGTGTGGATTTTAATAAAAGAAGCAAAGCTGGGGTGCGGTCCAGGTACATCGCGCAGAGGCAGAGCGGGTTGGGTCTCTGGAGAAGGTGCTGAGGTCTCTGCTCCAACCCAAGACCCAGCCTTTCCTCCCACATCCCAGCCCCAAGTAGAGAATAAACATTTGGTTGTTGCTTACCTTGAAACACCGCCTTATCAAACACTAAATTACCCAGGCACCGAGTCTGATCTCAGGCTCAGAATTCATGGTGTCGCTGAGTAAGTGCCGCCATCTGCGAGACCCACCCTGGAATATCGCTGCTCTTATTAGCTCTCTCGGGCTATGACTGTTATTGTAACAATATGGGAAATTGAGAGAACTTTGTTTTGAGAGGTCTCACTACCTAGTGCAGGCTGTCTTCAAACTCTCAGCGATCCTCCTACCTCAGTCTCTTGGGTCCTGGGATTACAGGTGTGTGCCACCAAGCCCAGTGGAGAGAATGATTTTGTTGTAGTTCTTAGTATAGTTGCTCTTTCATTTACAATGGGACTTAATCCATTGTAAGTAGGAAATATTGTAAATCGGGACTATCTGTACTTAAAAAATTTGGGATTGTTATGACTAAAGCTTTTTCTTTTTTTGTCTTTTTGAGACAGGGTCTTGCTATGCAGTGCAGCTGGCCTTGAGCTTACTTTTGTAGCCCAGGCTGGTCTCGAATTCACACCGATCCTCCTGCCTCAGCCTTCCAAGTGCTGGGATTATAAGCATGCGCCACCACACCCGGCTCTATGACTAAAACTTTCAACCTGCTTTTTGAGCACTGAATTTCAGCCTGCGTTTTGATCATTTAGCATAGGATTGCACATTGCTGACAGAATGTGCAATTGCTAGTAAGATGTGTAATCACTCAGGTCCAAGTGGCAGATCCTGGACATTTTACAGAAGGTTTCCCCAAGTTGCCACTGTCATTTCTCTGTGGTCCTAGCAGCTACACGAACACCAGAGACAAAACGCTCACTTGAAGGCAGTCTGTCATGGTCCACTCATCCCTTCACAGTAGTGAGCGCATCACACACAAGACAACCCTAGCCCTAAGAACTCCTCATATACAACAAATCCACTGAATGTTCACAGAAGATCCTTTTATCACTATTTTCACCTGTAGCCCTCTCAATCCCGCCATATTATTCTATACCTCTGATGAGGCCCCACCATATAGTTGTGTGAAGGTCCTACAGGTGACACCACCTCCCTTCCCTCACATTGATATCAAAAACTAAAAACTGACACTCCTCTCCAACAAGGTCATGGTAAAATAACATATTCAGATCATAGACCCTTCCTCTTGCTTCCCCTCCTATGTCCTTTCATCATGATGACATATATACTCATAACATGCTGTCTTTTTAAACTTTTTCAAGGTTTCTTCAATCTCCAATGCAAGCCATCAACTAACGATAAACTTCTTGTCCTAGCTGAGACACCTGACACTAACTTCTATTTCTAAACCATCCTCCCTTCAACCCTTCGTACCCCCAAGATGACGCCCCTGTTCAGCAGGAAGCAGTCTTAAGAGACACGATGCCCCTTTTCATAACAACCAAAAGATGGGAATTATAGGTTCGGACTCTAGCGTAAATTGCTGAAGTCATTATGGTGGTCAGCTAATATAGCTGATGTCCTTAAAACAAAAGACCACCTTCTCCCTTCTTCTCCAACGCAGCCCAGGACATAATTTCCTTTCACCCTTCCCGGGAAGACCCCTAATCAGCTCCTCAGATATATCTAAACATCCCCTCCAAACTCCACCCCTGACAAAAGGCCATAATAGCCTCAGCTTCCCTTTGTCTAATCGAGAAAATTCCTCGTCCTTCTCCACACTGTCTCTCTTATCCTCAAAGAAAATAAAGCCCCAAGGGCCAGGGAGACAGCTCAGTAGAATAAGCGCTTGCCTGGCAAGCGCGAGGTCGTGAGTTCAATCCCCAGTACCGCCAAAAAAATAACTAAATAAATAAAAAATAAAGCCATTTTCCCTTCTTCCTTCTGCCTATTTCTCTGCTGTGCCGTTTATCTGAAAAACACCTGTCACCGTGGAGCAGTAAAGGACGGCAGGTATGCGAGGTCCTCCCGCCCACTTTCGAATCCCACTTGGGCGCTGTGAAAGGCGCCGAGGGAAGGAGCCGGCTTCCAGAGCTTGCATTCCCGCGAAGAGGTTTCTGGGGAGCCCTGGAGAAGGAGGGAGGGCAGAGCGACCGTCGCTCTGCGGCGCTCTCCTTCCGTCTCGACTTCGCCTCCTCTCGCACATCCGCCCGCAGGGCACCCGAGCCCCGGCCTGGGCTTTGGACCTTCTTCCCAGCGTCCCTTGCGTTTCCGCCCGTGCGTTTCCGCCCGCGCTGCCCCGTGCGGCCTTCGTCCATCCGCTCCCTTCTCGACCGAGCTCCCTGCGTGCTCCGCGCGCTGCCCGGGGTGGGTGAGTCGGGCGGGGCCGGTCGGTCGGGTGGCGCCGGCGGGAATCGGGGTTCGGAGGCGAGCCCGTGAGGCAGCCAACGGTTGGGCCCCTCTGGCGCGGCTGGCTCGGGCGGCCGGGACCGGTTCTCGCGCAGCAGCCGGTTGCGCTCCGGGGTCCACCTGGTCGGGAGGTCGCGCATGCGCGGTGCGTGGCTCCCGGCTGGGTCGGTGCCGCGTGCAGACCGCAGAGGTCGGCAGCTGGGTGCGGTTGGATGGGGTGGGTGAAGTGGAGCGATCGGAATTGTTGACGTTTAGTTTGGCCGCGTAGGGCGCCCCTGAGAAAATGAGGTAATTTGTTTCAGTCTCTTAAAGTCTATACTTTGTTTAGTGCTTTAGTGCGTTGACAGGGTCGTACAATCGCCCCAAGAAGAAACCGTGAAGTCCCTCACAGACACCACTCATACCCCCTGCCTCCAGCAGCGCCCTACTACTTCTTGGCTTTGAATTTACCGATTCTCCATGTTTGATAGAAGTGAAATTGTATTCGTCTGTTTCGTTTATTTTAGTAGAATAGTGTTTCCAAAGTTCTCTCTTGTATCAGGGATTCATTTTTTTTTTTTTTTTTAAAGACCAAATAGTCTGTACTGCATGGATATCTACCACCTTTTGATTCTCCGCTAGTTGATGCATTTTATTTTATTTTTTTTTGTGGGACTTGGGTTCAAACTGACAACCTTGCACTTGTCAGGCAGGCACTTGTGCCACGGAACTGTCTCCCCAGCCCCTAGTTTATGCATTTTGTAGAATTTTTTTTTTTTTTTTAATTTTGTTTGTTTTGCTTGTTTATTTATTTATTTATTTTATGGCTGGCTCAGCCTGCCCTGGTGGTGGGGGCGCTGGTGCAGCATGTGGTGCCTGGGATCGAACCGCAGTCCCTGCAGTTGCCTGAGCTTTCCTAAGCAGGCGCTTTAGACCACTGAACCATCTCTCCGGCCCTTTTGTAGAATTTTTAAAGTCTTATCACCCACAACTTGCGGTCAGAGGCAAAACCATTTTAAAAGTAAATTCTTAGGAAACCCTCATTTAACTCTGGGATTGAGTTAAGTGTTTCAGTGGCCACAGGTCTGTATCTTTTTAGGGTATTTATCTTTCAAAGCCTTCTGTTCTCAGCTCAGCACCTGTCACACGATTCAAAGTAGAGATGTGTTTGTGAGCAGATCTTCTCAGGGAGGGAGAGGCCATCAGACTGGAGTCACCTTGTGTTTCCTTCATGAAGGCAGCATGTGTCAGCAGCGTAGTAGCTTTAGTAGCCTGTTTTCTGGCAACAGTGTGTGTGTGCAGGGACTGGTTACCCTGTTCTAGAAACTGGGTGTGGTCAGAGAGGCGTGCATAGAACTTAGCTGTGGGAGAGAGGTTTTACCTAAAAATAACTACAGTTGGGGTGGGGAGTGGGGTGGCTCAGGCCTATAATCCCAGCACTTGGGAGTCTGAGGCAGGAGGATCGGTGTGAGTTCCAGACCAATCTGGGCTACAAAAGTGCGCTCAAGGCCATCCTGAACTGCACAGTGAGACCCTGTCTCAAAAAACCAAAAAAAATGAAAAACAAAAACAACAAAACACCATAAATACATAAATAAAAATAAAAATAACTGCAGTCCATCCTCCTTACTCAGATTCTGCATTTGCAAATTCGGATATTCACTTGACGTTTATTTATAACCCCCCCTCCCCCATACTCCTGGCCCTTTCTAGGGTTCCAGTGTGCCGGATTGTATTTCAGTTACCCAGTGCGCGTGTTTCCAGCTGCTGTCAAACATGGGAACGGTTTGCCTGCGTTTCACTCAAACCTTGCCTGAGTGTCGCTGCTGTTGCAGTATGTAGTTAGTGTGGTGTTGCCGTGTGGTGCTTTTTGTTGGCGTCACTTTAGCATGGTGCTGCAGTCCTGTCCCCTTGCCCAGTGCAGGGAAGAGGTGAGGATCGTTTGGGTGAGTGGTGTTTGGCAGGAGTTAGAGTGCTGGTGGTCCTGAGCTCAGAGAGAGGCACGCGGAGCTGACTGACTGGTGAGCAGCCCTGCCTTTCCGTGGGGGAGTGGTTTCCTAGGCACTTGTACACTGTGTTCACAGTGGCACCCAGGACGTGACGACTGTGAGTCACGAGAATTGACATTCGAGCCAGTACAGTTATTCACGGGCAGGCCTAGCGTGAATAGTTTTCAGTGTGCGCCGCTCTTTAAGTTTTTTCATTCTGGGCGTCCATTTTTTAAAGCTGTCCCCAGTGACAGTTGTAGGGAGGAGTTCAGAGCAGCCCGCAGCGCTCCTCCTGGAGCTGTGCTCTTGGGGCTGCGCCTCGCTCAGGGGATGCACGGGAGCGGCTGCTCTAACCCGGAGGCGGTGGAGGGCGCGCTGTGGCCAGAGAAGTGACTGCTGTGTCATGCGTGCTTTGAAGTGTGTTTCAGATTCAGAGGGGACATTCAGAGCAGTGAGGGTGAACCTCGTAGAGCTTTCAGGGATACAAATAGCCCACCGGGGCACGCGTGCCGTTGGTTTGCCGCCGCGGATTTAGCGCGTGGTAAGGTACAGAAGGATTGAAAGATGGCATTTGGAGGTCGATGTTTTGTATTTAATTTAAAAACGTTTTCTACCCTGTTGCTCTTTTTTTTTTTTTGCCAGCTTTGGGGCTAGTGTTGAGGACCCCCTAAGCACTGTGGTGCTGAACAATGCCCCAGCCTTTTACTTATTATTATTATTATTACTATTATTACTATTATTTTTACAGAACTGGGGATTGAACTCAGACCCTTGTGCTTGCCAGGAAAGAGCTTATTCTACTGAGCCATCTTCCCAGCCCCTTCCTTTTTATTGTTTTGGAACAGGTTCTTTCTAAGTTGCCCAGGCTGGCTGTGACTTGTGATGCTCCTGTTGTGTTGTCCTGAGTAGTTGGCATTACAGGTGTGTGCTATCATGCGTGGGTGTTGCTAATTTTATATTTTAAGAAATATTACGGTGATATGTACTCAGATGACAATGAGAGAAAGAACCCTGATACCCAGGCCTGCTCATCATGCTGCTCTTGGTCTTTGAGGTGAGAATCCCTCCTGTCTTGAGCCGCGTCAGTTCTGCCTCCTGTAAGCCCTGTCAGGAGTCTATGCTCTCTCAACATTCCTTTGGTATAGTTGAACTATTACTGTTTCCTCGGGGCTGCTGCAGTAGGTCCCTAGCCGATCTCTCTCTCTCTGTTATTCACTGTCGACAAAGAGCTTTCTGAGGCAGAACTGTAATCTCAACATTCGCAGTTGAAAGCTTGCCATTGTGGGTACAGTGAGTAAGTCACACCTGTAATCCAGCTACTCCGGGGCCTGAGGCACGAGGATCACAAGCTCAAGGCCAGTCTGGACACCTTAACAAAACCCATCCCCAGATAAAAAGGGCTGTGGGTGTAGCTCAGTGGTGGAGTGCTCCTGGTTTTGATTTCCAGTATTGGAAATTTTTTTTTTCCTTTTCTCATGGTTTACAAAATAAAGTTTCAAGCCGTTTTGGGGGGGTGGCTTATACTACCTTTGTGATTATGCCCTGTTGTGTTTTTAATAAAGATCAGAAGAGATGGTGCCAGGCACATGCCTATAATCTCAGCACTTGGGAGGCTGAGGCAGGAGGATTGCTATAAGTTTGAGGTCAGCCTGAGGTACATAGTTCAAGGTCAGCCTGAACTACATATCAAGAGTCTGTGTCAAAAAACTGAAACTAAATAAATAAGTAGGGGCCGGCGAGATGGTTCAGTGGTCTAAAGCGCCTGCTTAGGAGGGCTCAGACAACTGCGGGGACTGCAGTTTGATTCCCTGCACCACATGCTGCGCCAGCACCACCACCAGGGCAGGCTGAGCCAGCCACAAAATGAATAAATAAAGAAACAAACAAACACAACAAGCAAACAAATAAATAAATAAATAAAATTTAAAAAAAAAATAAATAAAGACAGAAAGAAGTGATACAGCGGGAAGATTTCCTCACATAACGTGTCTCATTCCTTGTACTCCACCCTTCCTCCTCCCACTACCCTCCACAGTATTTAGAAGCGCTTTTAGGTGACAAGGAAACCGGCACGAGTGAAGACATTGTCGCTGATCTTGTTTACCTTGTTAGTATCTTGAATTCATCCGTGCCTTGCTCAGACTCACCGTCCCAGTTTAGGCTGTTTGTTCAGTATCTCTAGATGTCACATTTATTTAGGTCACATTTTATGTCGCAGTTCTTGCATCGTATTGTAAGCGTATGTTCACAAGAACATCTTTATTTTTTGTCATGGGGCCTGGCGATGCACAGAGGTATCTTAGGATTCTAAGCAAAACCTAAAAAGGAAAAATAAAAAGATTAATTGTAATATATCAAAATGTGAAACTTCTCATCACAGACAGTTCTGAGCAAGTGGGCAGGTGAACACACACCTTCTGTGCCGCTGGTGTCCGAGATCCATGCAGAAGCAGTAGAGTTAGGTCCTGGGACTAATCCTCGCTGTGTCAGCCTCTGGCCCGGTGCAGTGTGGCCCTCCTCTTCTGGGGGCGCAGTGTGGCGTGGCCCTCCTCTTCTGGGGGCACAGTGTGGCGTGGCCCTCCTCTTCTGGGGGCGCAGTGTGACGTGGCCCTCCTCTTCTGGGGGCGCAGTGTGACGTGGCCCTCCTCTTCTGGGGGCGCAGTGTGGCATCGCCCGCCTTTTCTGGGACGGGCAGTGCGTACTGGCCACTGAGTGGTGTTGGCAGCTTGTGTCCTGCTGAGTGGTAAGAGTACCACCTGCTTGCCGTCCTTGTCACTTTGGCTGCCTTTAGTTTTAGTCATTCTGATAGATGTGGAGTGGGAAGGCCTTATGGATTTTAGTCCTTAGTTGCTAGTGATACTGTGCGTTTTTTCCCTGTGTATCTTGATAGTCCTGTGTTCTCCTTTGTGAACTATCTGATCAAACCTTATGCTTACTTTAAATTGACTTGTCTTTTTTTTCTTATTGAGTTGTTGGTTTTCTTTATCTTTTTTATCATGAACAGCAGAGAGGTCATTCTCGGTGCCAGAAGGCACTGAGTTAGGCCACTCTGGCACTCACAGCCATAGGGAGTCGATGCATCTGCCAAACAAAGACCCCAAGAGCCAGCAGTCCCCCGCCTGCAGTGGTTTATTGAGCATTTACCACATTCACAGCAAGATGGGGGGAAGCTCACTCAGCATGAGCTTGAAGAGGAGGCTTGCAGGGCAGCGTCTTGCTCCTGCCCAGCCCACACACTGGGAGCACACGGGAGGGGGCGCCCCGCGGGCAGCGCTGGCACTCCAGCGATCTGGAGCTGGGAGCCCCTCCGGGCGGAGTGATGGGCATAGACAGATGGGCACAGAGCAGTGCACGGGCAGAGCCCTGAGCCAAGGGCAGCTGGAGGCTTCGTCTTTCGTGGTGTGGGCAGTTGAAGCCAGCCAGTCGCTGGTCGGATGGCGGTGCACAAATAACATGCGCTGGTCTTTTCTTTATGGCAAAAATGGATTTTTGTAGAAAACATTTTTATCAGTTTTCCAAAAGGGTTCACAAGATGGGTTTTTTAGCACACAGGCTGTACGGCTATCACAACCTGTGGTCCCCACCTAGGTTATCACCCAGGCACACTGGGCTCACGTTGGAGGAGGAGCAGCGGCTTGTGGCTGAGGCAGTGCTCACCAGAAGTGCTGAGGCCTGCGGCATCTCTCAGCCTTCTCTCCACTTGGGGCTGTGTGCATGACGGGGCCTTTCGAGTGCGCTGTGACCCTGAGTGACCCTGTGACCTTGAGAGACCATGGGGCCTCTCAAGACTCCTTCAGCTCTTCCAGCCCTGCGGTGATGATTGTCAGTGAGGCCGCCTGTGCTGGCTGATGTAGCTGCAAGAGGGACAAGGCCACCAGCTGCAGCAGACTTGTGTGCCCGGGACACTCTTTCCCTTGAGCTGAGCCCGGCTCCTTTTCCTTTGTTTTCCTTCTGCGGTGGGGCCCCACCCCTGGTGGGCACGAGCCGCATCTCTGCCCACTTCCTCTCTGTTTATAATGAGAGGACACACATAACAAAAGATGTTAAATACCTACACAGAGTGGTTCCTTTAACAGGGAACTTGTTAGGCATTCACTAGAGACTTTGAATAACCTGTTCCCAACAACCTTTTAGTGTCCATTGATGATTCTTGCTGGAAGCTATTATCGTCATGTCATTGTAATGTAATACATTTTAGAGGTTCTCACTGATATTTCTCTTTACACTTGAGGAAACTGGGTTACGGAGTGGTTAATCATTGTCCAATTTAAGTAATACTTGCTGGAGCTGGGTATGGGGCTGTACCTGATTTAGAGTTTAAAGCATGCTTTATAATGGGTTGGCCCTCTGTGGCTTGGGGGCAGATTTGCCATCTGTTTTCATATTGGAATGCAACTATGTTCCTTCATTTACTACTTTTCTTTGGCTGCTTTCATGCTAAAATGCCAGCACCGAGTAGCTGTGACAAGAACTAAAGTATTTGTTAGCTTGCCTTTTACAGAAAAAATCGGTTGGCCTTTTTTAAAATTTTGTTTCTTTGGCTATGAGGATAAAACCTGGGATTCTCTGTGACTGACTGTACTGTCTCCATGCCCCTGTTTGTGTTTTAGTTTGACAGCAGGTCTTGTTAAATTGTCTAGATTGGTCTTGAACTCTTAACCCTCCTACTCAGCCTCTCTCCACCCTCTACATGCCTGTAGCTGGGATTACAGGTATGCATCATCGTCCCTGGCTTGGTGGCCTTCTTTTTATAGAAAAAAGGTTTAAATTTCTAATTAAAAGAATACATCCTCTGTGGTATGCCACAGTTGTAAACAGCAACTGTACAACCCTAACATTCTACAAATGCTCTCTAAAGAAAAGCAAACACGTTACTGCTACCTAATAGAAGGATGTAATCTTTGAACACAAATGGTACCAGAAATTTTATTTTGGAAAGAGGTGACCCCTGTGTGTATGGATCGCCCGGTAGGTCCTTGAAGTGCTGATTACTGGTCCTGCTCCAATTCAGCAGGTGCAGGCAGGCCTGGGAATGTGCGTTGCTAGTCGGTTTTCAGGTGCTGCTGCTGCTGCTGCTGCTTGCCCAGTTTCCCAGCAGGCCTGGTGCTGCTCTGTCTTTCCCAAATGTCTGGGGCCTCCTGTGTCGCCTTCCTTTGCACCTTAGGTGTGTCCTTTCTATTTGTCTTCTCCCTCCAGCTGCCTTGTTTGCTCCTAGAAAATAGTTATCATGGCTTACATTTCAGTTTTGACTCACACAGACCAGAGTCTTGTTACTCATAATAGGTCGTTTTTAAAATATAACTCATTAGTCATTTATACCCTCCTATTTATTGACATGTGATTGATAAACATCATGTGTATTTAGGGTGTATAGTGTGATGATCTGATGTGTGTCCATCATGCCACCGTTACCACAGTCAAGCTGCTTAGCACATGCATCGCCTGACGCAGTTATTCTATTAGGTAGCAGTAACGTGTTTGCTTTTCTTTAGAGAGCATTTGTATAATTTTAGGGTCATACAGTTATGTGGCTGTTTACAACTGTAGCATAACACAGGGGATGTAAGGTTGCTTAGAATCAGTGTCCAGTTTAAACCCGTAGACGGGTGGGGTGGGGGGCGGCTGGCCTCAATCGAGACTCCCACTGTAAGGACTGCCCTAAAGCAAAGCTTCTGTGGATTTTTATTTCTAGAACCAGGAAGCAAGTATAAAGTTCTAAGGAAGGGTGTCAGTGCAGGAACTCATGGAGGGGCCAAGGAAGGTACAGAGGACAGGGTAGGGTCAGGGTGGTCTGCTGCGTGGCTGACGATGGGCCCAGTGAGTTGGAGTATGGGGAGGGCAAGGTCTGAAGCATTCATTCCTAAAGGAAATCTGTTTTGATCCCACTGTGACCTGTGGCCCTGTGGGCTATCATTTATTTGTTTGTTTATTTATCTTTCTTTTTGAGACCGGGTCTCGCTTGTGCAGTTCAGGCTGACCTTGAGCTCAGGCTGGTCTCGAACTCACATCAATCCCTCTGCCTTAGCCTCCCAAGTGCTGGGACTACAGGCTTGCACCACCATGCCTGGTCCTATTTATTTATTTATTATTTCTTTTTTTTTTTTTTTGAGACAGGGTCTCACTATGTGTTTCAGGCTAGTTTTAAACTCACTATGTGGTCCAGGCTGCCTCGAACTCACAGCAAGCCCCCTGTCTTGGCCTCCCAAGTGCTGGGATTATAGTCATGGAATACCACACTCAGCTGTAAACTATTTTTTAAAAAATATTCATTTGTTTGTTTGCTTATTTATTTATTTATTTTTATGGCTGGCTCAGCCTGCCCTGGGGGTGGGGCTGGTGCAGCATGTGGGGCCGGGAATTGAACTGTGGTCCCTGGGGTTGTCTAAGCTTGCCTAAGCTGGCGCTTTAGACCACTGAGCCATCTCACCGGCCCCACAGCTGTAAACTATTGTTTAATCTGTACCCCTGCATTCTGGGAGGTTTTGGGCATGTGGCCCCAAAAGTCTCTTTTCTCTACATGTTTATCTCATACATATCTCTGGCCAACACCTCCACAAATCATAAATATAATGCATTCTCACTGTAAAAATCACATTAATAAGCACCGTCATAGTGGCGCATGTTGCCAGAAAGCTGGAGAAGACTCTGTAGGATTTTCAGTGGCTTGACAGACCTCTGACATCGAAGTACAGAAAGAACGTGGCAGGCTGTTGCACACGGGGGCTTCGTCTGGTTTTTGGTCGAGGCTCTTGTCTTACCTTTAGCAGTCTTTGAGATCTTTTTAACCTTTTGGTTATATAGAGGCCAACCGGAGCCACCATGTCTGGAGCTGAAGAGGTAGTTCCTGGAGGAGGCGACAGCCACCCCCCTGCTGGAGGCAAGTCTGTGCTGTGCTTCGGGCAGGTAACTGTGGGTTCTTTATCTCGGGAAAGAATGAGTGAGCTGCAGACAGCACCACGCTCTCAGAAGCCGGTTATTGTGTTTTTTCCTTCAGATGCATTGTTTGGGTAGTGTTTTAGATGTAAATTTACTTCTATGACAAAATTTTATCATTCATGTGATAGCAAAATCCAAAACAAAGCAGACTCTATGTGAAAAACATTTCAGTTTCGCCATCATACCTGTCATTGTGCCATGCAGTTCTGTCTCTGGGGTCGCATTCTTTGAGGATGAGTTCTTCATGTTGACATAGGACAGCAGCAGCTACTAATTGAGCAGCTGGCAGGTGTGGTTCTAGGACCCCTGGGGCTCACAAGATCTTTTCAGTGCCCATGAGGGTGAAATTAGTTTCTTGGTACCACTAAGGTACTGTTTGTCTTCCCACACTGAAGCTGTCACTGTATGCAGTGGAGCTCTGCAGCGTCTGCGCGCGCGCGATGGTGTTGTAGCTCTGCTGGCTGGTGGAGGGGGTGCCTTCAGTTTCTTGGTGCCTGGGGATAGTAGGCCTAACCTGGGGAAGCAAACTCTAGAATCTCACTACTTTTTAAAAACAGGGCTGGTGAGATAGCTCAGCAGTCTAGAGTGCCTGCTTAGGCAAGCTTAGGCAACTTCAGGGACTGAAGTTCGATCCCCTAAACCACATGCTGTGTCAGCCCCACCCCCAGGGCAGGCTGAGCTGGCCAGAACATACATACATACATACATACATACATACATACATACATGTTCACTTACTATATAGAAGTCCTAGTAAGGTGAACCATGTAGTTTATTTCTTTGGCTTTTTTTAGGGTCAGTGAGGGAGCAGGGCCCTGCAGATAGCAGGCAAGCTCACCACGTGTGACACCCGCAAGCCCAGCTCCCATGCAGTACTTTGATGCATATGGGCATTGTATACCGAGTGATTTTTGGGAGTAGAAAGGGGTGCCGACGGTGGCAGTAGGGGAAATGTTGGCTTGGCTTTCCCTTGTGATTACAGTGCCAGTACAGCGCAGAAGAGTACCAGGCCATCCAGAGTGCCCTGCGGCAGAGGCTGGGCCCGGAGTACATCAGCAGCCGCATGGCTGGCGGCGGCCAGAAGGTAGGAGTCTCTGGCATGGCATGTGGGGGCCTGGGCAGCAGACTGCCACCCTGTAGACCCCCAAGACCCCACGGTGCCTGCGGGGGCGGGGGGGCGGTAGGCTCCAGGCTTGTCATTGGAAGTGGTCCTAGCCTTGTCTTGAGGCTTGCATAACTGCCATGCCAGGATTCTTCTGCCACCTTTTGAAAAGGAGCCATTTTGCCATTTGCTCTTGATTTTAACAACTATTTTTTCCTTTTCATTCTTATCTTCCTCTTTTTCCTTCTTTTTGGTGCCGAGGCCGGAACCTATGGCCTCCTTCATGTTAATAAGCAGGCACTGTACCCCTGAGCTCCAGCCCTAGTGCCGCAGCGGTCTCAGTGAGGAAAGCACCCGTGAGAAAGGCTGAAGACTTAGGAACAAAGGAAGCTTTTATTGTGAGCTTGAGACCGACATCCTGGACCTTCCAGTCGGGACTTCACAAAAATGTCAGCCCCCATTTATACTTTACCTCTAGGTTATATACTTCTCTGGTTTCCCTAGTAACCACATTACCACATTACTTCATTTTCAGGAATTTTAGAAGAATGTCACACAGTTGCCCTAAGGTTTACATTTCCCAGACACTGTTGCCCATTTGCTGGTCATGGTGTAGTCTGGTTTAATGTTTGCCTTATTCTCCATGCTATTGTATTTGTTTCTATTTTATGATTCTGGTTTTCTTTAAATGGGTTTATGGTTAGCTACATGGCGGAGGGGTGAGGGAGTGAGTTTATCTATAGTTTAAGTGAACTTAAGTGACCCTCCCTTAAAATAGATTTAAAGAGCTGGAGAGATAAAGGGCCTGCCTGGTAAGTGCAAGGACCGGCATTCAATCCCTAGTACTGCATGGTGTGCCAGCCCCAGAACCCTTGGTACACTGTTCCAGCCGCTAAAACCAGGCCTGGTGGTGCACACCTGTAATCCCAGTGCCGGGGAGGCTGAGACAGGAGGATCACTATGAGTCTGAGCTGTGTAGTGAGACCCTGTACCAAATGAATGAATTAATGATTTAAAAAAATTTTAAAAATGCAGTTAAAAAGAAATGGAATCTTTTTTGCTCTATCATTAGCCCCTGGGCCAGTAAGATGGTTCAGTGGTCTAAAGAGCTGCTTAGGCAAGCTTAAGCAACCGCAGGGACCGCAGTTCCATCCCTGGAACCACATGCTGCACCAGCCCCACCCCCAGAGCAGGCTCAGCCAGCCATAACATAAAAGTTTAAAGAAGAAAATGAAATATCATTAGCCCCTGACTTAACTTTCTTTGTTTTTGATTTTTCATAAAATATGTTAACTAGAGATTTTAAAAAATTCTTGGTTTTGGAAACTAATAGGTGAATAGATGTCTTTCTTCTCTGAGGCTACTTCCTCCCCTCAGACAGGCCATTATTCCAGCTAGCTACATCTGGAAGACCTTTGAAATACATTTATTGTCCTTGGAATTGAACAGTTTTGTCAAAACACATTGGAATAGTGCTGGTGAGATGGCTCAACGGTCTAAAGCGCCTGCTTCGGAAAGTTTAGGCAATTGCAGGGACCACGGTTTAATCCCCAGCCCCACATGCTGCGCCAGCCCCACCCCCAGGGCGGGCTGAGCCGGCCATAACACAAACAAATAAATGAGGTTTAAGAAAAAAAAATTGGAATAAATAAAGTACATTTTACTTATATTTAAATATGTCAAGAAATTTTAACATAGCTTTGATTTTTTTTTCCTCCTAGGTGTGTTACATTGAGGGTCACAAAGTGATCAGTCTGGCCAATGAGATGTTTGGGTACAATGGCTGGGCTCACTCTGTCACGCAGCAGAATGTGGGTGAGTGCATGGCTGCGTCGGGCCGCTGCGCACCCTGCTTCTTCGGCACTCAGCCCTGCTTGTACCTGTGTGGCTGGGGGTGGAGCTAGGAAGACTGGCTGTCCGTGGGAGGCGCAGGATCACGGCCTTCAGCTGGCTCTCTTTCCACTTCTAGACTTCGTTGACCTCAACAATGGCAAGTTCTACGTGGGAGTCTGTGCATTTGTGAGGGTGCAGTTGAAGGTGAGGGTGACAGGGTGGAGTGGCTACTTGGGAGGCTTGGTGGTGACAGAGAAGGCAGGGGGATGGGAGGGGCCCAGCAGGGAGGGACTGGCTTAGAGAGCAGAGTCTCAGCCAGTGTCCCCTAGGAGCTGGCATTCATATGTGCCCTCAAAAGAGTTTTGAAAAATTCGATCCCCTTTATGTTTTTAAGTTGACACATAATTACATATGTGAACAGTGGCGAAGGATGTGTTCTCTAATATAGTAAAATTGGATTTTTGAAAAAAAACTATTACTTTTTTTAAAAAAAGAGCATTCACTAAGTTGTTGAGGTTGACTCTAACTTCAAAACCTCTAGTCTCAGTATGGAGTAGCTGGGATTAAAGATGCATGCCACGCACCCAGCTATGGCCTTTGCTCGTGTTTTGAGATGAGGTCCTGCTCTGGGCCACACTGCCGTGGCACTTACGGTGCGGCCCAGGCTGGTCTCCAGTTTGTATCCTACTTTATCCTTCCAGTTGGAGGGAAGGATAGAGATTGGAATCAAACAGTTCTGTCAGAACACATTGGAATAGGATTTTGCAAAACAAAAATCTTGAAAAGGGGCTGGGTCAGGGGCTAAGTCCAGAGGGTGGAGAGTGTGAGGCTAGACTAGGGCATATGTGAGTTTGAGGCTAGCCTGAGATCCTGTCCCCAAAACGCTAGATCCCTTCAGGAAACTGCGGTTTGGGATATAGCTTGATACTCCCTGAATTCAATCCCCAGTACCACCAAAACAAAATGTATTTTGTTTGTTCGTTTTTTTTTTTTTTTTTGGGTGGGACCGGGGTTTGAACTCAGGACCTTGTGCTTGCCAGGCACTTGTGCCACGGAGCTATCTCCCAGGCCCAACAAAATGTATTTTGGAGGAAAAAATTTCCAGATACTGTTTTTCTTCCGCCTCATATTTAGGGATGAAACGCAGAGTTTCCTGTATGTTGGACAAGTGCCTTATGACTGAGCTATCTCCTCAGCCCTTGCAGTGAAGTTAAGACTGTACACACATAGCAAGATCTATCTATATCTGTCTAGTTTTTGTTTGTTGTCTTTTTAAGACAGGGTCTTGCTATGCAGTCCAGGTTGATGTTAAATTCACTGTGTAGCCTAGGCTGGCCTTGAACTCAGCGATTCTCCTGCCTTGGCCTCCAGAGAGCGCTGGGATTACAGGTGTGTGTCACCTTGCCTGGCTAAGTATTTATTTTATTTTGCTTTTTAGTCTTTTTATTTATTATTTGATATAGGGTCTCACTTTGCATCTGGGACTCATAGTGATTCTCCTGTCTTAGACTCCCCAGTGCTGAGATTATAGGTGTGTGTCACCATACTGGGTTTTGGTGGCTGGTAGGAAGTGGGGCTGGCACAGCGTGTGATACCAGTACCAGGGATCAAACCCGGGTCCTTGCATTTGCCAAGCAGGTGCTTAGACTGCCAAGCTGTTTCCCCCGCCCCTGGCTAAGACTTTAAATATCTTCTGGGTTGCGTGATGATAGTTATTGTAAACATAGCTATCAGAAAATTGTGTTTATGTTAAGGACAATATAAATACATCACCAAAATTTTGTTTTTGGTATCAGGAATCAAACTCAGGACCTTGCACTTGCCAGGCAGGTGCCATGCCTGCTGAGCTATATCCTGGCCCCAAACATCAACATTTTAATACAAGTTCAATGTATCAATTATTATGAATGCACTACTAATGTGTTTTGAATCTATCATATTGTTATTTCTTATTAAAAATAAAAAAAAATTTAATACAAGTAAGATATATGGGAAATGTACATTTTCTTTTTAAACTTTATATATGTATGTATGTATGCATGCATGAATGTATGTATGTATTTATGTATGTTATGGCCGGCTCAGCCTGCCCTGGGGGTGGGGGTGGGGCTGGTGCAGCATATGGGTGCCAGGGATTGAACCACGGTCCCTGTGGTTTCCTAAGCAGGTGCATTAGACCGCTGAGCTATCTTGCTGACCTGGAAATGCACATTTTCCATGAGATGGATGTTGCCGGTCTTTTCTTTTTCAGTGTGTGTATATGTGTGTGTGTGTATGTTCAGTTGAGTGTGGTGGTACACTCCTATATATAATCCTGGCACTCAGGAGCCTGAGGCAGAAGGATCGTTGTGAGTTTGAGACCAGCCTGGGCTACTAAGTGAGGTCAAGGCCAGCCTGAGCTGCATAGTGAGGCCCTGTCTCAAAAAAGACCCAAAATACATATGCGTGTATATATATTCAATTGAATACTCTTAAATGAGCATTCCTTAATTTTATTTGATGTCTTAATTTTATAAACAGTCCTGAAAACCTTGATCACAAAAGAAGCTATGAGTGGACTTTTGTTACAGTATGGTTCGTTTCTTTCAATGTCTTTTCTGTTCTGGGAAGCAGCGCTGTCCCTGAACATTGTATGTCATTCTACTAGCTGACAGTTAGAGCCAAGAAGTGGGTATTACATCGCTTATTACAAAATGAAAGGCTCTGCTACCCTGAGAGGCCTCAGATACAGATTTCAAGTTGCCCTTTGCTTGGTATTCTAGTGGTTTCTATCCTGTTGGGTAACATTGCAGAAAGACATAGATTGGTTTAGAATGTGCTGGTCCTGTGCTGTGGGGCTGGGAAGGGGACCAGTCTGACATTTTGAGCACAGGCACATTCCAAGCAGATCAGGTCCTGAACACAGCCCTGGACATGGATGGCTCGCAGGTGTCATCCGTCGGTGTCCCCTTCAGCATGGCCCTGAGCTCTGTGGGCTGTGGTGACCATGGCTGTTTGAGGAGAGAGCAGCAACCAGACAGGCCTACAGCTTTTCATGTTCGCTCCAACTCCTTCCCCACCTAGGACGGCGCCTACCATGAGGACGTAGGCTATGGCGTTAGCGAGGGCCTCAAGTCGAAGGCCCTGTCCCTGGAAAAGGCCCGGAAGGAGGCGGTGACAGACGGCCTGAAGCGGGCTCTCAGGTACGCCGGGAGCACGGGCCTCTGTCAAGCTCCTGGTTCATGGCAGTGTTTGGAATGAGACCCAGATTACATGGAGGGGGTCACCCTTCCTGTGACCCTGTCTGTCCTGTATCTTCCTTTGTTTCCTTTTTCCCCAGCATTTGTGCTGAGGAATTCTGTTTTCAGGAACAAAAGGTATCACCCTGTACAGGAAGTCCCCAACTTACGCATCTGAATTGTGAACTTTCCCAGGTGTACTGGGTGACAGTCACTTTGTTGGATACAAATGAATCTGACTTGAGAACAGTTCTCCTGGCATGGACCTCCTTTGTTAGTTGGGAACTTCATGTATTCTGTCGGCTGTGCTACTTCCCCACCCCTGAGATGTGTCCTGGTGACCTTTCTTTCCCCCAGTGCACAGCAGTGGTCCGCCTCCTCTCACTGTAACAGATATCTGGGATAAAGCAACCCGAGAGAGAAAAGTTTATCTGAGCTCACAATTTGGTTTTAGGCCAGGGCCTGTGAGGAGCCCATGAGGGGCGTGCATGTGGTGCAAACAGGGTTGAGGGGGCACCAGGTGGTCCTATCCTTCCAGGGCAGGCAGCCAGTGACCTCTCACGAGGTCCCACACTGCTCCCAGGCCTGGGCCTTTCCAGAGGGACTTGGGTGGTGGACTGGCTGCCTGAGGGCTGTGTGGGTTGTGCTCGCACTGTGTTCCCAGAACGTAGCCCAGGCAGGAGCGCATCGGTGCTCGGGAGTCGGAGGGTGCGTAGTGGTGTCCACTTCCTCTGCTGCCATTGAGCAAGTTTACACAGAGCTCTAATTCTGTTCTCTGTTACCCAAGCCTGCAATTCTTAACCCTGCTTTTCTTTCATTCCTCTTACCTTTAGAAGTTTTGGGAATGCACTTGGAAACTGTATTCTGGACAAAGACTATCTGAGGTCCCTGAGTAAGCTTCCTCGCCAGGTATGTTACAGGGGTGCAGGGAGATTGTATGGCGAGATGGGGGAGGACATGAAGACTCGGCTGTTGACAGTGGGACATGTATTTCAGACTGTGACTCTTAGTGCCTGCAGGCATCATCATTCGGTTTTAGGAGAAACTGAGCCTAGAATGTTTATCTTACCTATCTCGTGTGGAGAAGCCAGGCTGGGGATGGTCTTCGACCCTTCAGACCAAGAACACAGGGCTCTGCACAGCCCCAGTGCCACCTCGGTCACACTTGGAGTCTCCGAGGTGGCCTCGGGCTGCTCTTTTCCCAGCTCAGCTACCTACAGTGCAGGTCCCCTTTCAGTGCCAATCACCGAGGTCCCACAACACATCTTAGCCAGAGTCCGGCCTGTTCCTTTTGCCCAATAGAGCACCACTGCTTCCTTTGTGCCTCCTGAGGCCTCTACATGCTGTCACCTAGGGCCACATCGCCCATTGTTTTCTTTGTCCCAGTAGAGATGTGTGCATCTGTCAAAGGTCCTATTTGTTTTTAGAGTCATTATTGGCTTCATTTTGCTTCTGTTAATGGTTTTGCTTTTTTTTCCTGTTGCTACTGGAATCAACCTCAGGGCCTCACACCTGTGAGGGAGGCGCTGTGCCGTTGATCTGCATGCCTACCCTGTTAATGGTTTTTGCATCAGTGTTTATAAAGGATATTATTGATACTTGTGTCCTTTTTCCTTTTTTAAAAATGTGCTTAGTACAGGGTGTCACTACACAGCTCGGACTCGTAGTGATCCTCTTGTTTTCAGCCTCTGCAGTGCTGGGATTACAGGTGTGCACCACCACGCCCGGACTTGGTAGCTGCTCATCACGCCTGGGGGTGGGGCTTGTGTGGCATGTGGTGCCAGGGATCGAACCGAACCCCGGTCCCTGCGCCTGCCTAAGCAGGCTTTAAATTCGCTTAGTCTCACTGGCCCTTTGATTTTTTATTTGTGGTAAAAACCACAAAATTTATCATTTTAACTCTTTTTAGCGTATGGTTAAGTAGTAAGTAGATTCATTGTTGTAAAACTCACTCCAGAACATCTGCATCTTGAAAAAACACACACTGCCCTTTCTTCCCTCCGTGCAGCTTTTTTTTTTTTTTTTTTCTGGTAGCAGGGATTGAACTTGGGACCCTGCACTTGCCAGGCAAGCGCTTATTCTACTGAGCTATTTTCCCAGCCCTGCACCCTACTTTTAACATGTCAAAAACAACCACCCTTCTAATGGGTATAACTTTATTGTGGTTTAGATCTGCACATTAGGATAATTAGTGCATGAGTTTAGATTTCATTTTCAAGCCCTTTGCCATTTTTAGTTGGGTTATTTGATATTTATTTCCAGTACTTGTTTAAACATTCTAGCTTGTAACCCCTTATCAGGTAACTTGATTTATAAATATTTTCTTCCATTCTGTAGTCTGTCTTTAAGTTTTTCAGTTTGATATAGCTCTAAAAAAACCACTGATATTCCCCATACTTGGGAGAATGAGGCAAGAGGACTGCCATTAGTTCAAGACCAGCCTGGAGTACAAAGCAAGAAGACCCTGTGTCAGGAGCAAGGGGGGAGATGGGGAGGGGGGAGACTGTAGGTGAGGGGAAAAGGAGGTCGAGAGACAGGAAGGAGAGGGCCAGACAGAATGACGGAAAGAAGAAAAAAAGGAAGGCAAGAATTTCCCAAGTAAATTTTTTTCTTTTGTATTTTAGGGAAGGTTCTGCAGGGACAGGGGTGCGCAGGGTCTCACTAGATTGGACTTACAGTGATCTATTTTCAGCCTCCCAAGTGCTGGAATTACAGGTGTGTGCCATCACATCCAGTCTTTGTTGTTGTCTCAGTGCACCCTGGTAGAGGGGCTGGCACAGTAGGCCTGGGGATCAAACCCCTGGCCCCTGTGCCTGCTTGAGGTGCATTAATCCACTGAGCTATCTGGCCAGCCCACCACTTAAAATGTTGATGTTATTTGGAATAAAGGCAGAGAGGAGAGAAAGTTGGAGGAAAAGAGCGAAGTAGCCGTCACTGTCACCTGGAAAGAGCATCGATAGTAGATGACGTGGTAGCGCAGGACGCTGACTGTGTGGCATGGGCTCAGCTCGATTTTCTCAGGATACTGCATTCAGTATGGGGAGGCACGAATGAACATTAGAAATTTAAAATCCACGGTGTGTAGTGCACACCAGAGATATTTTGAAATTAAATTTTTTTCCATTAAAAAAAACCAAAAACACTGCCAAATCCAGTATCATGCAGCATTTTCTCTGTTTTTTTTTCCCTAGGAGTTTTATGGCTAGTGGTCTTACACGTAACGCTTCAGCCTCCTTTTAGCTAATTTTAGTGTGTGGTGTAAGACACAAGTCAGCTCTTCCTCTTGGCGTTTTCCCAGCACCTTTTGAAGAAACCATCCTTGCTAAAGATCGTCTGACCACGCACCTGGGGTTTCTCCTGGGGTCTCCTGTCTTTCTGTCTCTGTATTTATGGTCACTGAACTTTAGAGGTGTGAGTCTTCCAGCTTTCTTCTTTTTGTTACTTGGAGTTGTTGGGATTCTGTATGAATTTTAAGATCAATTTTTATATATCTGCAGAAACACTGATGGGATTTTTATAAGATGGCATTGAATTTATAGACAACTTTGAGTAATGTGAACATTATATTTAGTCTTACAGTTTATGAATATGGAATTTCTTATCATTAGTGTCTTTAATTTCTTTTAGTGTTTTCTTTTTTTTTTTTTAATGTTTTTTATATTTTTTTTTGGTAGGACCAGGGTTCGAACTCACGACCTTGTACTTGCCAGGCAGGCACTTGTGCCACGGAGCTATCTCCCTGGCCCTTAAGTTTTTTATGTACAAGTCTTTCCCTTCCTTGGTTAGGTTTATTTTGTTCCTTTTTTCCCCCTGTACTGGGGATTGGACCCAGGGTCTTTCCACTGAGCTACATCCCCAGTTCTTTCTTTTTTTAAGTTGCTAAATTGCTTGGGGTTGGACTTGTGGTCCTCTCCTCAGTCTTTCAGTTCTGTTCCTTGAAGTCCTTGCTGCCCCTTCTTTTGTTTCTACCAAGGAAAACCACTTTATTTATTTTTCTGTATTTTGGACAGGGTCTACGGGGTCTCACTATGTAGATCGGAGTCCTAGTGATTCTCCTGTTTTCAGCCTCCCAAGTGCTGGGATTACAGGTGGGCGCCTCCACACCTAGTCTCAATCGCCATCTCAGTGCGCCCCATGGGCGGAGCCTGCACTGCACGCTGGGGATTGAACCTAAGCAGGCACTTTAGTCTGCTGAGGTATCAGGCTGGCTCTAGGAAAACCACTTTAAAGTACATTTATTTGGATACACACACTTTGGAATCATGTAATCTAAACTTCTTGTATCTTTCATTCAGCATCTAATTCATTGTGCATGCTACATTTTCCCTACTACATAATTTTCTGTTGCAAGAGAATATAACTATCTTTGGTTTTTTGAGACAGGATCTCACTTTGCAGTTCAGGTTGACCTTGAACTCACTATGTAGCCCAGGCTGGTCTTGAACTCACGAGTCGTCTTCCTGCCTCAGCCTTCTAAGAGCTGGGATTACAGGTGTGCACCACCAGACATGGCAATAACAACTTTTTTCCTCCTTCTGTCTTTAACAGATACTTGAGGTTTTGGGTAGCTTTTGTCTATTTTGAATAGACCTAATAGCATGCAGTTGGATCCCATGTACACTCATTTTTCACAGAACTTGGAGGGTCAGGAGGTTAGCATAGCTTAGCTGTGGTAGCTTTCCGGCTTCCTAGCATGATGGTTCTAGATGAAATTCCCACATGGCGCACTGTGTGACTACCAGCTGTGTCGTGTCCTTGACAGCAATGGTGGTGTCTTTTTCATTTTTCTCTAAGCTTATTTCTACTTGCTTCAATGTAGATAAGCAATCCAATACTTTTCATTTTCAGATTATCATAAAAATGTTTCTCTTAACCTCGTGTTCTGATAATTACTCATCAGCACCAATTTCTAGATTTAAGACCTGGGAGCAGCGGCGATCGATTGTCACAAGCCTTTTTCCAGGAGTCTGGAAGGCAGGGAACAGAAAGGAATGGAAAAAGGAAGTTTCTCTTTTTTCTTTCCTTAGCTGCCTCTTGAAGTGGATTTAACTAGAGCAAAGAGACAGGACTTTGAACCATCTGTGGAACAGGCAAGATACAATAGCTGTCGGCTGAACATAGCTCTGGGACCCCCAAAACCACAGGACGTGACCTCCCCTTGCAGACCAAGCCATGCGGGTGACCCCCACATTGTGCTACAAGGAGATAAGGCCAGCAGCTCCCGGTACGGGCCCAGGGTCCCTCCCTCCCCTCTCTTGTCCCTTCCATGTGGCTTAAGTTGCTGCTGTTTCTGCCTTCAGGGCCAGCAGGTTGGTCTGTGCTTCCTCAGGGCCCGTATCTGTCGTCCTTAACCTGGTTAACTCAGGAACTCACCTTTTTGCTCTTGGGATGCAGAAGCCTGACTTTGCCCACTGTGGAGAGTGACGCCACTTACCAGCGGAAGCTTCGGCAAAAGCAGCTGCAGCAGCAGTTCCGGGAGCAGATGGAGAAGCAGCCGCAGGTTCAGATACTTGCTTCAGCTCCAGCTGAGAAGCAGAGTGAGGGTGAGAGGGGTGGGAGCAGAGGCCCAGGCCGTGTGCTCTGCAGGAGCTCTGGGAGCAGGGTGGCCCAGCTCTTTGCCAGTGATGGTGTGACTGGCTCCAACCTCAGCCAGTTACACATGGAATTAGATGAGTCCAGGAGGATAGGAGGGGAGCCCTGCCGTCCGGTTTCCCATTTCTGAAGGTGGGAATCTATTTTTAGGGAAGTATATAGGCCCTGACATAATCTTCAGGTTGTCTTTACATTAGAAAGCCTTTGTTTCTGAGATAGCTTTGAATATAAGGCCAAGTTGGCTTTGAGAAAAATGCGATCTTTTGGTAGATTATCAATAGACTCTAATTTTTTCTGGGTACAAATTCAGGGGGAGTAGTAGACCGATCAGGAGCTAGGAGGTGAAATGAGTTGCCCAGAGAGGAAATAGAGAAAGGGCTCGTCCCACACCAGTGAGCTTTTTCCTGTACAAATGATGCAGAGAGCTGAGAGGACATGCTCCATGTCAGGGTCATTATTACAGGCTGAGACTGAAAAAAAAGAAACAGCTTACTGTCCTGGGCCTATCCTGAGGTATGAGCTAATGTAGACGTTCAGCTTTTGTCCATTTTTAACGCTCACAGGGAGGGAGCAGGTGGACTCTGGGGACCCCACTCTTATTAGACTACCATAGCCTAGGCCACTGGGCTGAATGGCTTGCCCGTTCTTGCTGGGAAAGAAAAAACAAACGTCGTTTTTCCCACGAGGGGGAAAAAGAACAGACTCTGGTCTGGAGGTAGGACTGGCATCAGGTTCCCTTACTGGCCGAGCCCAACACCCTGGGCATCTCTGCACTTCTGAGGCTACTTATAATTAAAGGGGAATAGACCCAGTGTCATCGGTTCCACTCAGGTGACTGATGGCTTGTCTTTTCTCTCCTGTGAACCACAGCAACCCTTTCGGTCCTTCCTCCGACACATAGTACACCCATCGGGGCTGTCTCAGAACCACACAGGGAGAAAGTGATCCTTAAAGGTAAAAGACTTAAAAAACCTCTTAAGTTACCTACCATGTTGCATACTTTTGGTGCTCACAAAATACATCTTAAAAATAATAACCATCATTTTTTGCTGAGTGCTTTGGCACTTGCCTGTAATCCCAGCCACCCAGGAGGGTGATGCATGAGGATCTCAAGTTTGAAGCCAGCCTGGACATTTTAACAAGATCTTGTCTCAAAAAGTAAAAAGGGCCGGGGATCATTATTAGAGTGCCTGCCTAGCACATGTGAGCCCTGAGTTCAGTCCTAGGTGCTGGGGGAGAAAAATCTTTTCAATCCAATTTTTAATGCCATGAGTTTTACAAGAGAAGAGACCCTAAAGTTGATTGATGGGCTGAGCAATAGATGGCTCATCTTCAGCTCTTCTGTTGTCTCAGTGAAATGTTTAGTGTCCTTTTAATAGGGGGAAGAGAAACCGCAAAATCTAAGACATGGAGTTCCTTAGGTCCGCTTTGTGAGGACACTGTTAAAGGCATGCTTCTCTGTGATCTCTGCAGAGAATCCTGAAGACAACTTTGAAATGTGGGATCTGACACCTGACTTAGAGGACATCGTGAAGCCCTTGTCTAAACCAGAACTACCCCAGACCTCTGCCACCCCAGTCCTGAACCACCAGATCCCACACAGCCTTTGCTGCCAGAAGCCACAAGAAAAAGATGGACCCTGGCAAGCCCAAATTTACTCTGCTAACCAGCATGTATCAGGTAGCAGCTGTGTGTTTTAAGAACAGAGTAAAGGAAGAGTCTGGGTTAGAATTCTGTGTGTTTTAAAGAAAGAAAGACATCTCATTTTAAGAAATTGGACAGAATCCTTCTAACACAGGTCAGGGCCAGAATGTTTCCTTGGGGCTGACTTGAGCTTCGACCCTTTTTAGCCTTACATAGTTGTAGGAAGCTGAGGCATAGCTGCCCCAAGAGCTTTTCCAGCTACAAGTAAGTCTGTCTGGACTGTGATGTCACATGGCCTGGGGTTAACAGGGAGCTGCCCTCTAAGAATAGTTTTCATTCTTGGACTGTCAGTCGCAAATAGGATCTACCAGTTCAATGTAGAAATGATTAGCTGTCTACTCCTTGCTTCAAACCGTGGAAGCCATATTTAAGCCATTTTATCTTCCACAGGAAACTGTGAGTCTCACAGGAAGAACCAGGACATGAAGAAAAGGAAACTGGATCCACCTTAACCAGAGGCTGTGGAGAACACTGGACTCTTACAAATGAACTTAGGAAGACTTCACTTTTGGTCATAAAATTGCTCATCACTCATGGGGAATGAATTTTATTTATGAAGATATATCTTGACTCTTTCTGGACTTTATCAGAGGACCTATTACAGAGAAAGCCAAGTACTTCGTGTGTGGCTTGTTACACACTATGGTAGGAAGGCCAGAGGCAGAGGAAATGCTTTTCCTTTGGGTCTTGAGGTTTTCACTGTTTACTCCTAAGCTATCACAATAAAGGTAGACATTTTTATAGTTCCCATTGGCTACCTGTCTTCCAGCCATATAGGTGTGTTTATAGTCTTAAGCGCCAGCTTCAGCAGTTGCCAAAGTTAAACGGGTGAGGAATCTGTTTGGGCTCCATGGTTTTACTGCTGTTTATCCTGAGAACAAGGGTATATATAGTGTAGTTTTTACTACTTTGCACAACAATTAAGGGTACAGCCCTTAATCTAATAAGTAACGGCCCCCCCCTGGGCATATCTGAAATGAAATTGCAAAATAAGGCTTATGGGAACACAAGCACTACATAAGTTGATCTGATAACTGGAAAGGCTACTAAAGGTTGACTAAGGGGCAGGCAGCGCATATTGAGTGGATGCACCAAACAATTTAAGTGGCGTGCAACTTAAGGATGAACTGGCGATTTCTGGCAAAGACCTTGGAAAGCTAAGCATGGAGGGGTACTTTATATATCTCATATAAGGGTTCACGACGTCACAACCTTGTGTTCTTTCCAGACTACCATTTTTTCTAAACCAAAGAAATAA
>PVKN010002870.1:0-40142 GCA_004027915.1 Capromys pilorides
AAATGTGCCTACTCTTGTTTGATGTTTGCATAGTATTCCACCGGGTTGGTAAAGCATAAAATACCCTTGCAATCCAACTGTTTGATTCTTCCTAAACCAATGAAACCATGATTTTTTTAAAATATTCATCTGTGGTAAACACAAATTTACATTTAAAGATCAGAGATTCATCTCTGGGGATCTGTTCTTTGATTTTAACCCACTATATCACATGAAATAATCATGAGTACTTAGCTACAGGACATTTTTAGTCAGTAATTTTATTTTTCATAGCTGTATAGCTTTAATAAAAATAATGGCCACTGTTAAGTATAAAAGGAAAGTTAAAAAACTAATTCACAAGCCTCCCAATAAAAAATTGAAATAACTAGCGATAAATATCTTTCACACATTATCTTTTGGCAGTCACACTGAAAGGTCATTTATATTAAATGTGTATCACCAAGAGGATTGCAAGCTCTCTTAAACATGAGTTGTACTCCTGTTACTATTTCTGTCATTATTTTAAAGAATATGTTAGATTCTGAGTCTGAAGAATATTTTTATAAAGTTTATCGCCAGTATGGATTTTCTAAAAACTTTAAAATGTGTATTTTTTCAAAAACATGAATAAATTTCTTATTTCTAGAGCTTTCTGCCAGCGTGGACTCTCTGATGGTATGTAAGACGGGAACGGTGACTGAAGTCTTTACCACACACATCACACCTGTATGGTTTCTCCCCAGTGTGGACTCTCTGGTGGGCCTGAAGACGAGCACTCTGACTGAAGCCCTTCCCACATGCCTCACATTTAAAGAGTTTCTCCCTAGTGTGAACATTCAAGTGAACTTGCAGATTGGAGGGGAGACTGAAGGCCTTCCCACACTCCTCACATTTGTGGGGTTTCTCTCCTGTGTGGACTCTCTGATGATGACGAAGGTTCAAGCTCCTCCCAAAACCTTTCCCACATTCCTCACATTTGTAAGGTTTCTCTCCAGTGTGGCCTCTCTGATGATATATAAACTGTGAGCTGTATCGAAAACCCTTACCACACACTTCACATTTGTATGGCTTTTCTCCAGTGTGAACTCTCTGGTGGGACTGGAGGCCAGACGACTGACTGAAGCCCTTCCCACATACACCACATTTGTATGGCTTCTCTCCAGTGTGGACTCTCTGATGTACTCGAAAATCAATGGCCTGACTGAAGCTCTTATCACATTCCTCACATTTATAGGGTTTCTCTCCAGAGTGGATTCTCTGATGAGCATGAAGATTTGATCTCCAACTAAAGCCCTTCCCACACTCCTCACATTTATATGGCTTTTCTCCAGTGTGAATTACTTGGTGTAGTTTCAGATTTGAATTATAACTGAAGTCCTTACCACACACATCACATTTGTATGGTTTCTCGCCCGTGTGGACTCTCTGATGGGTTTGTAGCTTTGAGGACTGACTGAAGCCCTTCCCACACGTTTCACATTTGAATCGTTTCTCCCCTGTGTGGATATTCTGATGGACTTGAAGATTGGAAGCCTGACTGAAGCCCTTACCACACTCCTTACATTTGTAGGGTTTTTCTCCTGTGTGAACTCTGAAATGGATGTGAAGATCTGTGTTTCGGGTAAAGCCTTTCCCACATGCCTCACACTTGTATGGTTTCTCTCCAGTATGGACTCTCCGATGGCAAATTAATGGTGAATTGTGACTGAAGCCCTTACCACACACATCACACTTGTAGGGTTTCTCTCCGGTGTGAACTCTCTGATGTATGTGAAAATGTGCGGCCTGAGTGAAGCCCTTACCGCACTCTTCACATTTATAGGGTTTTTCACCCCTATGGACCCTCTGATGGACACGGAGATTAACACTCCAACCAAAGCCCTTACCACACTCCTCACACTTGTATGGTTTTTCTTCAGTGTGGACCCTCTGATGACACTGAAAATTTGAACTCTGACTAAAGCATTTGCCACATTCCTCACATTTATAAGGTTTCTCTCCAGTGTGAGTTCGGTAATGAATGATGAGGCCTGTGCTGCTACTGAATCCCTTGCCACAACTGTCACATGTATAGGACTTCTCACCTATATGATTAGGCTGATGAGAAAGACAAGGACTGCTACTGAAGCAACTGCCAGGCTCATGACCGTCATCCAGTCTTTCTGCTGAGCGAATTCTCAGAGGAGACTGCAGGCGCGAGCTCTGACTGAAGCTCCTCTCCCTGGTGTGCACGCTCTGTGGACACACTGAGCTGTAACTGAGGCCCCATCCACACTCGCTGCATGGATGCAGTGTCTCTCCTAACGGTAACTGCTGCCTGGAGCCCTCACTCATGCTTTGGCCACATCCGCTGTGTTGGCAGGGTTTCTGTTCTGTGTCACTTTCCACATGCTTACCATGTGATTTCTTCATCACATCTTCACATACATGCAGCTTGTTTTTCACATCTGCTTGCTTACCTTTACTTTGATTCTGTGACTCAATCAAACACTTATTTGAGGAAGAAGTCTGGGTTCTTGAAATTGAAAACACTTGATTTTCAGTATACATGAAGTGATCTCTTTTATGATCCTCAACATTGTTCTTGTTTTCATAAACTTGAATGCAGCTGCCTTGTAGCAATTGGGAATTTTTCCTGTGAAGACATCTCGTTAATTCACTTGCAACATGTTTCCAGATTTGCCAGCAGGATAACTCTTCATGTGAAAGGTATTTTAGGGCAAATCTTCGAAGAATCTCTGTCTCATTTTGATTCATGCTACCTATAGAAGGAAGAAAAATTCATAAATGAGGACAGGTAAGTATTTCCTTCAGAAATATCAGTTTCATATCAAGGCCACAAGGCCTTAAGCAGCCAGGGAAGGCTTACAACATTATTTATGCTTTCTTATGTCTTCATGCAAATGGGAATATACAATGGCATCGACAAGATCCTATGCGGAAAACGTGGTCCGTTTGGAAACATAAGAGCTCCAAGGTTGAAATCAGATGGCTGTAGGACATCAAAAAGACAACCTGGCCAGGCATGGTGGTGGACACCTGGCCATAATCTCAGCACTCTGGAGGCTGAGTTAGGAGGATAGCTTGAGTTCAAGGCCAACTATATGGTAAGACTCTATTTCAAAAATACAAAAGCAAAATGCCCCACGTTCCAACCTACAGTACTATCAAATAAAAGCTTATTAGCTGACTGCATATAATTACAGCTATAAAGGCTGATGAAGATCACAAACCTGGGGCCATCCCAGACAACCCAGCAAAAACCTAACCTAAAATAATACTGTGGTTCCTCAGTTTATAAGCTCAATTCTATAATTCCGGTTGAAAACTGAATTGGATGATAACTGAAATCCAATGGTTAGGTTCAATGCTGACCCAATTGCCTATGGGGAAATTTGATCCACTTCTTTGTGACCAGAATTGTGCAGAGAAAAGAGCTCAGGAACTGAAATATCACTGCATTTTTTAAAGTGAAGAGGTACAGGAGATGGAGCCCATCACTCTCTGGGTTGAGTCCTCCATATCGTGTGTGTGTGTGTGTGTGTGTGTGTGTGTGTGTATGTGTGTGTGTATTTTTTTTTTCTCAGTAAGGCCAGTGGATTCTGTCTAATTTAGGTTAAAAGAAGGTCAATTTTGGGTATAAAATAGTACTTTAGATGTTGGTAGAAAACCATGAATTTGGGAAAATGGTTGGAATACTGACACCCATTATTCTAAGCCTAATAGTAATTCAAGTCTTTGCAAAAGAAATGGAAAAGGGAAAGCTTATCTTGTACAACTGAGAAAAACCCGAGAGGAAGAAAGAATCCGTGCACCATGCAGACTCCTGAAGTCAACCCCGAAGAGAAAGGGAGGAAGCTTTACTACAACTGCCATGCTTTTTCCCACAATGCTTCAGGGCTCTCTCACCCTCATTCTTTTCATGTCTTGGCCCTACTGTCACTTCCCAGTCATGCCTTCCAGAACACCCAATGTAAAAGAAGCTCTTCGTTACCCACATCTATGTTTTATCTCACCCATTTCCTTTCTCTGCCTCTTTTTATTTTTTTCAGTGCTGGGGATGAAACCCAGGACCCTGGTAATATTAGGTTAGTTAAACTCCTGGCCCCATGTTTTTTTCTATAGCACTAGGTTAACAGATAAGCCTGTTTTGCTCGAGTAGGGAGCTGAAGTAAAAAAAAAAAAAGCCAAAAATTCTACTCCTGTGGGAACAGACAGATGAAGAACAAGTAAGTAAAAAACATAATCTGCTTTGGCCCGCTGTACCAAAGTAATAATAATAATAATAATAATAATAATAATAATAATAATAATAAGCTGTTACATCAATGGGTGATCAGTAGTACTGAGACACAAAATGAGGCAGGGTACGGGGGTAGAGAGCAGAAGGCGGCATTTTAAACAGGACAAACACACATGGGCCTCTAGGCAAATGGAATCTGAGCAGTGACTGGGGGATACGAAATGTGCTGCCATGGTGGGGAAGACAGTGCTGACATAGAAAGGAGGCTCCTCCAAGGCTGTGCGACAGAAGCAACTAGGAAAGAGCACACAAGGGGCCTTCTATGATTAGAATAACCTAGGCAAGGGGGAGACAGAAGAAACGTGGTGGAAGACGAGATCAGGAGAAGTCTCACAGTCTGGACGAAGGACCCGAGTGCCATGGAGAGGCTTGGAGGCTTTGAGCAGAGCAGTGCTCTGCCGTTTCATCAACGCTCTACCTTCCCAGCCCCTGAGCAGCAAGCGTGTCATTGAGGTGCAAGGGAGGAAGCACGGGGACCAGCATGGGTGCTCCTGTCACACTCCAGGTGCGAAGGGAAAGCAAAGCACCTGGATGAAGGTGACAATCACGGGCGTGTGGAAAAGCCAGTACCTGAAAGGTTCACCCCAAAATACCTACTTCTATGGATTGCTGTTTCCATCACCCAAAGCTTTTCTTCTGCTTCCAACTGGGACACCATGTCTGGTTTGAAGGGAAGATGCCCTATGGAAAGATAAAGATCTATTTCAGGTGAGCACCCATCTAAAATGTACTTCTGTGTACAGCATATACTCCTCAGAACCCAAGTGGTATTTCAAGAACTTTGTTGTCTGTTAAAAAAAAAAATGTACAGGGCCAGCCAGATAGCTCAGCAGATTAAAGCACCTGCTTAGGCAGAGCACAGTGGCTGGGGTTGGATCCCTGGCACACCATGCTGGCCCCGCCCCCAAGGCACATTGAGATAGCGATTGAGACTGGGCGTGGCAGCATGCACCTGTAATCCCAGCTCTTGGGAGGCTGAAAATAGGAGAATCACATGAGTTTGATCTGTGTAGTGAGACCCTATAGACCCCATACTAAAAACAGAAAAAAAAAGGAAGGAAGGAAGGAAAGAAGGCAGGAAGAAAGGAAGGAAGGAAGGAAGGAAGGAAGGAAGGAAGGAAGAAATAAATAAATAAATAAATAAATAAATAAATAAATAAATAAATTTAGGTCACTGTCTAGTTTATGTCTCTTAAGTTCAACTGAAGACCAGGAGCTAGCAAGATAGCTCAGTGGACTACAGCTCCTGCTTAGGCAAGCTTAGGCAAGTGCAGGGACTGTGGTTCATTCCCAGCACCACGTGCCATGCCAGCCCCTCTCCCCAGGGCAGGCTGAGCCGGCCACAGAGTCCGGGCATAATGGTGCAGGCCTATAATCCCAGCACTGGGTAGGCTGAAAACAGGAGGATCACCATTGAGTTTGAGCTACGTAGTGAGAACCTGTAACAACCAAATACATTTTTTAAAAAAAGAGGAACAAAGAAAACCAATGTCACTTTTCATCATGTTTCCAACATCATCTCTCATGTCACTCACTGAAAACAGTCATTTTCGTTACAATGTTGGATTCTTGAGAGGAACTCTGGTATGTTTTAACCTTATTTATTTCATTAGAAAAAAATGCCAGTATGAAGCAACAAGTTTATTTCATGGGCCTCCGATGACTCATAACCATAGTTCAAAAGGCTATGTAAACTAAACTATCCATTTACAATTCACTAAAAATAGGGTTTCTCGGGCAGGACACTGCTGCTACTTTGGACCGGCCTGTTCTATGTTATAGGGCTGTCTGAGCATCACAGGAGGTTCAACACCATCCCTAGCCACCATCCATGTGCCCGTGTGTACCCCTGTCCAGGCTGTGATAACTGAATCCAGACTGCAATGAGTTTTCTGATAGTCACGCCTGGTTGAAAACCACTGATTTCGAAGGACAGAGCTTAGCATAAGCACAAATCCCAAATAAAGCTGTTTCTCTCTGTTACCCCAGGGGTTAGAACATATGCTGTTCTCATGGGCAGGGAACCCTTCCTTTCTTTCTTTCTTTCTTTCTTTCTTTCTTTCTTTCTTTCTTTTTTTTTTGTCTTTTTGAGACAGGGTCTCACTATGCAGTTCAGGCTGGCCTTGAACTCACTTTTGTAGCCCAGGGTGGTCTCAAACTCATATCAATCCTCCTGCCTCAGCCTCCCAAGTGCTGGGACTACAGGTGTGTGCCACCACGCCTGGCATTTATTTATTCCTTCCTTCCTTCCTTCTTTGTTTGTGGTACCAGGGATTGAACTCAGGACCTCACGTTTGCCAGGCAGTTACTTATGCTGCTGAGTTATCTCCCCGGCCCATAGGAACCATTTCAAATGGCCCAAAGCCCTGGATATCTGAGGACATAGACCCTCAAAGGAGGTGAAGTTCAAGGTTCTTACCCACTGCAACCAGGTTCTTAAAATTCTCCACCATTACGTCTTCATACAGTTCCCGCTGGAGAGGGTCCAGCAGCCCCAGTTCTTCCGTCGTGAAGACCACAGCCACATCCTTGAATGTCACTGCCTCCTGCAACATCAAACAAAGGTAATCTCAATCCTGTACTTCTCTGGGAGGCAGGAGAATATTGAGGAGAGAGACGATATTGAAACACAAATATGACAACCAAAAATCCCTGGGAAAATCAGTTTCATATCATCAGGCAGGAGAACACTGTACCTGAAACCTGGTCATTTTCTCCTGTTCCTTCTGGGAAAGTTCAGAGTCCTGGAAAGGCATAACTGAAGAAGGACAAAGAGGCCATGAGACACAGGTCGGAGCTGCCACTAACCCAGTGGATCTTCATGGAAATGACACAAGGGTGTCCTTTCCGCCTGCTGGACAGATGTAGCCACACAGAGGTTGGTGATCAGAGCAGGAACCGGATCCCAGTTACTAACCGGCCTCCCAGGTCAGTGCCATGGGGCAATGAGTAGCATCATGACTGTGGGAATTTCTGTAAATAATCTCCTCTTCTCCCTCCCCACCCCTCCTTTTTCTTTTTGTTTTTGGGGCAGGGTCTCGCTATGCAGCTCAGACTCGCCTGCCCACTTTGTAGCCCAGGCTAGTCTCACACTTATAGTGATCCTCCTGCCTCAGCCTCCTGAGTGCTGAGATTATAGGCATGCGCTACTATGCCCACTCACCCCTTTCTTTTCATGGAGCTAGAGATGAATCTAACATACTATGTATACCAGCCCAGTGCTCTACTATTGAGCTACATCTTGGCTTTTCATAAGATTGTCTAAACTTGGGCCAGGGAGATAGCTAAGTGACACAGCATCTGACTGGCAAGCACCATGTCCTGAGTTTGATTCCTAGTACGAGAGAGAGAGAGAGAGAGAGAGAGAGAGAGAGAGAGAGAGAGAGAAAACGCAAGCGAGCCTGGTGACCAGCAAATGGCAAATGAATAAGGAGGAGCCGGGTTAAACTGAAAATTGTCTACTCCTGGCAATGACAGAACATGGGTGGAAGTATAACAACACGTGGGACACAAAAACAGCATGCCCTGGACTCAAGTGTTTCGTTTAATCTCTGAAAGTGACACTTAAGCATCTGTGTAACCCAAGGGATGCTAAAAAAATAATTCTGGGAGCCTTATGTTTGTCATCTGTCGATGGTAAGAATCATACACATCATACCTACCTCACAGGGTGGTTCCAAGGATTGAATGAGTAGACGAAATTTTCAAGAACCAGAGTTCCCTTCCATGGTAGCTACAAAAAAAAAAAAAAAAAATCAGATGGCACTTCACATTATAACAGTTCTAACAAAGACTGCTCTCCCATGAAATTCTGAATTAAAATAATTTACATTTTGCTGCTTCATACATATATGTATATATGTATATATATATATATATATATATATATATATACATATATACATATATAATATTTTTCTTTGAGAGAGAAGTTCTCACTGTGCAGCTCAGGCTGGCTTTGCACTCACAGAGATCCACCCACTTAAGCCTCCTGAGGGCTGCGATTACAGGCGTGTTCTACCATGCCTAGCCTACTAGTGATTTTTTATTAGCACTGATTTGTTTTCTATAAAGTGTTATTTTGGGGTCAGTTTACTTCATGACATCAGAAAACGTTCACTGCTCAATCCCTTTTATGCTATGTGCATGGAGATAAAAAAAAAAAGACAGCAAAGAAAAAGATAAAGAATAAAAAACTAATCAGGATGGATGGAAAATAAATCTAAAAGCTCCAACATTTATATAAACATGAAAATGAGGGAATGTAAGATGAGGGGACTTCCTTCAAAAGGTGATACTGCTGGGCGCGGAGGCACACATCCGAAAACCCAGTACTGAGGCGCTAAGACAGGCGGACAGCCCCAAGTGAGCAGGGGTTACAGCCCTGGAACCCTGCACCCAGCTTGCAAGAAGTAATGAGAAGGAAATATTTATAAATATGTCACCAACAGAATAATCTTTGTTTAAAAAAATAAATAAATCAAGAACAACTGAGTCACGGAGATAGCTCAGCGGTCTATACACCTGTCTGACAAGCACAGGGACCAAGATTTGATACTCTGCACCACATGCCCCGCTGGCCCCACCCTGGGCATGCTGAGCCGGCCACGGAGACCTGGCATGGTAGCGCATGCCTGTAATCCAAGTACTGGGGAGGCGGAGAAGAGGATTGCACTATGAGTCCAAGCTGCATAGTGAGACCTAGTGCCAAATATGTACTACTATGCGGAGTAGTCCCAGCTATGTGGGAAGCTGAGCCAGAAGGGCTGCTCAAGCCCATGAGTTTGAGCCCAGCCCTAGACAACACGATAAAGCCCTGTCTCAAACAAACAGACAAGCAAGTAAATAAATAGAGAAGAGAAGGGTTGAAATTAAGTTCTTGATGCCATGAAGATTCACTATCCTCTTTGCAGTTGTATATGCTCAGAAGTTTCCATATGCGAAAGAAATGACAAATTATCTTTCCAATTTTGAGAAACATCCATAACTATATAATTAACTATATAATATTAACAAGTAATATTTAATTTTTGTTTATTCATGAGTATATTTTTTTCTCTCTCTTTTTTTTTTTTTTGTATTTAGTACAGGGTCTACAGGGTCTCACTACACAGATCGCACTCTTAGTGATCCTCCTGTTCTCAGCCTCCCAAGTGCTGGGATTAGAGGTGCACCACCACGCCCAGTCTCCATTGATGCCTCAGCATGCCACGGGGGTGGGGCCTGCACGGCAGGCCGGTGCTGCGCTCTGCCTAAGCAGGCACTTTAGTCTACTGAGCTATCTAGCCGCCCCCATGAGCATATTTTCTGATTTATCTACAAATGTACCTAATAAGTAAAATTAGATCTTCTTGTAGTGACAATTTGAAAATGCAAAAAAGAGACAAAATACAAAAGTAGCCGAAGTTAATTTTAGTAATATATTTATTTATCACTGCTTATATAGCAGTATAATTTGTCCAAAACATCATTTCAATATGTAATCAATACAAAAAAATCACTGGCTTTCCATCTTAAATCTTTCTGTACACTCTTTAAACTGTTGGGCCTGTGCTATGCTAGCTCAGCAGACTAAGTGCCTGCTAAGGCAAGTGCAGGGACCAGGGCTCGATCCTGGTACTGCATGCTGGGTGGGCACTGCACCCGCCTCGCAGCACAACAGAGACCAGGCGTGGTGGTGCACACCTCCAATCCCAGCACTGGGGAGGCTGAAAACAGGAGGATCACAATGAGTCTGAGCTATATAATGAGACCCTGCACCAAATACATTAAAAATAAATAAATAAATAAATTGCACTGTTTTTTCACACCTGCTAGCACACCTCAAATTGGATCCACCCCAGTTCAAGCATTCATATGAAAGCAATAGGAAAAGCTGTTAGGGAAAAGGTGTGCTCAATCCCACTGAAGACCATACTCAGGTTAGCTGGCACGAAAAGAGCAGTTCATTGGTGGCAACTAGCACAAGCCTGGCTGCTCAGCGGACCTGAACAGCAGCAAGACTGGGGAGCAGGGACTTTATAGAGCATGCGGGAATGGGAGAAGAAGGTCATACAGGGGTCCGCATTGTGCCTATTTTTAGTAACAGAAACATCCATTCAGACCTGAGGCCAGGTGCAGGATGTAGGGGAGGGAGCTTCCAGGATACGAGGGAACAGCTTGGGGGTCCTTATCCTTGCAGCCCAGTTGTGGGTGGCGCGTCCAGGAACAGGAAAAGGGCTGGGAGGGGGGGCATAGCTGGGTGCCATGAAGTAAGTTCATAAGGCCCTAGAATGGACTGCACACCTCTATATTGGGCATTTGTTACTGGTATAACCAGCATATGACTTATTTCATTTCGTATGGGAACAAATTAAATCAATGATGCGTTTTAAGATTTTTTAAAAAAGTTTTCAAGGTCTTTCATAAGAAACTTTCCCTGTAAACAGGCAGATCCTGAACACCCTGTAGGCTCTTCTCTAAAATACACACACACCAAAAAAAGAAAAGAAAGTTTCCAACTGCACCTTCCCATTGGTTGATGCCAAATGAAGCCCCCTCAGCCATGTGGATTACTATGGAGGACAACTGAAGGTTATTGTATCACTGGGATTAAGAACAGGGGCTCTGAAAAAATACTGCTTAGTTCAACTACAGAGCCAACTCTTCATATTAAGTTGAATGACTACAGGAAAGCAAGACACCTTCTGCCAGTCTCATTTTCCTCATCCTTAATATAAAGGCAATAACAAGATTTCCTTCATCAATCGATATAGTTCTTAGAAGGGGGCCTAGGAATCAAAGCTGTGAGATACTATTAGTAATTTCACTTCTTGGGGCCGGGGAGATAGCTCAGGGGCACGAGTGCCTGCCTGGCAAGTGCAAGGTCCTGAGTTTGATCCCCGGTTCTGCAATAAGTAAGTAAGTAAGTAAATAAATAAATAAATAATTTCATTTCCGAGTTTCCCTCCTACCTAGTGGTAATTTACGGAGTAAGGGGGACCTGATTAACCGAAAGGATGACAGAACAAGAAGGTATGATAACTAGGGGTACTCGGGGAAAGTCTGGAAGAAATTCCTTCTCCCTGCACTTACTGGGGTGAAGAAAAGCGCGTGGGGAGATTGCGCCTCGTACCTCTTACCCCTCTTATCCCTGAATGATGGAACCGAAGGAGCCCTGCCCTTATTTCTCTTCAAGGGACGTTCCTGAAAAGGGCACGTGTGAGAACATCGCTGGCAGCAGCCAAGGGAAACCCTGTTGTCAGGCTCCAAAACCTTAATGACATGGCACGTTCAGTTTCATCTGCTTTGATGCTAATTGCGCCCCTGCCCGGTAACTGCGAGCTTCCCCGTTACTTTACAGATATGCAAACTAGAGCGCCCGTCGTCCACGGATGGAAGTAGCAGCTGTGCAAGGGGGCGAGGAGGGCAACCCGACTTCCGCCCTCCTTCCTCCGGCAGCCGCGATTTCTTCGTGCTAAACCGACAGCCCAGTCGGGTCCCACCCGCTACCTGAAAGGGCACCGAAAGGTGGTGGAAGCAAAGGGTGCACTGTACTCACCTCCCGGACCGAAAAGATGGTGGCACGCCTCCCTTCTCTGGGCGGAAGCGGCTCTGGCTATCCTGGCCTCGGAACTACATTTCCCAGGTGATCTAGGAAAACGGACGACCTGCTTCCGCTTTCGAGTAGCATCTGGTCGGAGACCAAGGCGATTTCTTATAATTCTCTTCTGCAGAATGGAAAATCCTGTCTTCAGAAGAAAAAACCCAGGAACTCCACAGTCCTGGAGTTCCTAGATCACAATTTCTACAATCCCTGTTGTGACTTCCCACCATTTTGCTGTTTGCAAAATTGTGAAAGTCTTGAAAGAATAATTGTAAGAAACAGATCGTATTGTTGAAGCTGAATTAGAAATATTATAGACAGACAGGGCCAGGCCCTCAAGGAGACAAGATGGAAGACAAGGTGACTATACAGCTTTACAAGAGGCAGACACCCCTACTCTGGGCCAGACGGCAAGACAAAAGAAGAAACAAATGTAGCCACATACTTCCCTAGGAATGCGCATCAGGGATTGACATTCTGAATAGGTATCAATCACCTTAAAAGAGCCTAAATGAGTCAGTAACCCAACCCCAACAGGAGAAGACCCTGTTTCATATTCTTGCCTGCTTGCTACATGACTCCCTTCTCCATTTGGTACTGGCTTTAATCAATTTTACCTGAGTAATGGTGCTTGTAACCACATTGGTTGACAGTAGTTTTGTCCCACTTCATGCCCACCTAAGCGAGTTTCCATGGTTTCCACCTTAGACCCGCCCACTGTATGGTTTTGCACTGAAGTCCCTGAAAAGGAGACAGCTTCTGGGGTACACCCACTCGGGACCCCCCTCCTGTCCCTCTTTTGAACAGGAGCTTTCTTTCCCTCAATAAATATGTTCTGCTCATTACCTCCGTTTGTTCCTAAAATTCATTCCTTGGTTTTAGAGAACACAGACTCGTCCCAGGTACTCTTCAGGTTGGGAGATTAGTTTTCCCTATATCATTTGGAGGTTCCCTGTGGAAGGTCATCCAGTTATTTATTCCTGCATCATTATGATCCTTTCCCAAGAGAATTATGCCCAACACTACCAAAAAACCTGAAAGCCTTTAGGAGACAGTGGTTCAATCCCAGGACAGGCTGAGCCGGTCACAAATTAAAATAGAAACTTTTAATTTGCAAGTTTTACATTTAATACTATCAACTAACAGGAAAGATAGTTTTTAGTTACAAGAAGAACGAAAGGCCCCAAAAGTACAGTGGCAGCAGGAAGGTAGGTATCTTGTAAATGGGTAGAGCACCAAGAGATGGACAGAGGGGAGGAAAGGGTGGGAAAAGAGATGTAAAAAGAATTAGGATGTACGATATATATGTGCCAACTCCCTATGGTGAATACTAATTAAAAACAGTGCAATGGAGGGAGTCATATTGTAGATTTCCACTTTTGGTAATAGTACAAGCAATTCAAAACAACTTGCTTGCTGGAGACAGACATATCCAAAAGTTAAAGCACAAGACTCAGCATCGGCTTCTACCATAAACATCTCGAAGCAATAAGAGCCATTGTAATGGTTACTCAAGGTATTACTCAAATGAAAGAACAAATCTGTTCATGTTTAAAAATGATTTGCTGTTGTTGTTGATACTGGGTATTGAATCCACAGCCTTTGCACTAAGTTATATTTCCAGTCCTTTATTTGTTCAAGTGTAAGATAGAATTGACATTTCAAATGTTACCGGAAAATGGAGTCAATAGAAGCGAGGAGCTTAGGAGAAAAAAAAAAACACAACTATTTAATGCCAGTGGAGCCCAGAAGAGTAGTTTCTAAAATCTGAGGCCGTATGAGCATTTCAATGCAGCAGATACCATTGCAGGTAATTTCTCATGAATGAATAAAAGTTAAATGCTATTGGAAAAAAAAAATAAATAAAAAAAAATAAAATCTGAGGCCTTGATACCATATATATATATATATATATATATATATATATATATGCAAATGCGAAGTTATGAAAGCTAAGACAAGCATAACTAAAGGCCATGCACAATGATTATCTTGTGGTGAGCACATCTGCATCTAGCAGAGTTGGTTTTAGGACATTTACAGAAATTTTAATGTGCAAATGAATTATGTGATTTAGCTGAGTTCAGTGGCAGAAAACAGAATGGCTGTAGGTATATTGGACAAAATGGCTGCAGGTATGTCAGGATTTCTGCTTTATTCCCCCTTCTTGATGGCCCTTAGGGGCTCTGAGGGGCATTGTCATCTGAGTCTATTAGAGTCTACTGAGGGTAGGCAGGGTTTAAATATATTAAACCAGATAACCTGGGGGGAGTTCCTTCTGGAGAGCCATGTTAATTAACCTCTGATTTAAACTATGTGTGTAGGAGATTATATGGTAAACCATAAAAATGAGAATTTTGATCAAAATGATCAGGAAAGAAGGCATGGAGCCCCTTAAGCTCCTTTCTTGCCAAACCACCATTTTGGTAAACTTGTGAACTTGCAGCATGCAGGTCCAGCTGAATGATTGGCACACTGAATTCCTGACCTTGTGAAGTCTTGTGTCACAGACCATCAGCAGGAGGGAGCAGAATCCTGAGTGACTGCCATGCAAACATAGAAAGATTCCAACAGGAATGAAGACTGACCTCTAAATTCATCTGAGCTTTGTTTGCCATTAAAATGAGCCCTAGAGAAGTTGAAGGGAGAGTAGGGAAATGCGAAAAGTTGTATCATGTGCAGGTACAAATTCTCTATGATGAATGCATCATGTATATCTAAAATGTACCTATAAAATCTAAGTTAAAAATAAACACCCAGGCTGGGGAGATAGCTCAGCGGTTTAAGTGCCTGCATTGCAAGTGCATCATCCTGAGTTTGAGCCCCAGTACTAACAAACTACCTAATAAAATAGCTGAATAACTAACCAAATAAAGAAATAAAATATCATGAACCTAAAAATAAATGCCGTACTCCTACTTCCCACTTATGATATCAGACTCCTTGCTGAAGGACCTGTAATGACCTTCCCAGAGACATTTTTTTTGCAGTAGATTATAAATTCTCTCTCTCTCTCTCTCTCTCCCTCCCTCCCTCCCTCCCTCCCTCCCTCCCTCCTCTCTCTCTCCTCCTTCCCTCTCCCTTTCTCCCCCTCTTCCTTTCTCCTATAAGGAGACAAAATTAGGATTACTATATCAGACAAAATGAGGACTTCTGTAATCTATATCAATGCAAACCTGAAAAACACATATTGTTGTGTATTTTGAGGACAAAGAATAAGGTAGAAGAATACAGTGAGGGATTAGGTTGGATTTGTTGATAGGAGTGCACTAGACAGTGATGCCAGACATGTTAGCTTGCTTGCATGAGTGGCTGAAATTTAGACACAAAGTTAGCCTACCCTAAAGTTAAAATGCCTGAACTTTATGTTACAGAACTGAGTTTCTGAACCTTGACACAAATGACATATTTTGGACTGGATAGCTTTTTTGTTGGGAGACGTCCTTTGCCTTGCTTCAAGATCATCTTTGAGCACTGGGCAAATATGGCAGTGTGTACACCCACGTCATACAGGCAGAAGAATCCAAACACTGCCCAGTGCTCCCAACTAAGAACCCCTATGGTTGATGAAGGCATACAAAGATAGATATGGCAACACCCTGTTACAGATTTGTCATATATGTCCTCCTCACACAAATGCCTATGTTCCTTGGGAGGTTTCATGAGGCACTGTCTTTCTTTCTGTCTTTCTTTCTTTCTTCTCCTTCTTTTTCTTCCTTTTCTTTTTTCTTTTTTTTTTTTTTTTTTTTTTTTTTTTTTTTTTTTTTTTTTTTTTTTTTTTTTTTTTTTTGGTATTTTAGGGAAGGGTCTACAGGGTGTTCAGAGTCTCATTACTAGACTGGACTCATGGTGATTCACCTATTTATAGCCTCCCAACAACTGGAATTACAGGCACGCACCACCACGCCCAGTCTTCATGAGGTATTCTCAAGCCAAAATTTTGATAATTTATTGATGAGAGAGACTTTGTAGCCACTGAGAGCTCTGCAGTGACTCTTCTTAGGAGACCAGGAATGAAAGAGGGAGATTATAACATCAACATGGATACTTGAGCCAAGCATGGTGGCACATGCCTGTGATTCTCAACACTTGGGAGGCTGAGGAAGCCACATCACTGAGTTGGAGGCCAGCCTGGACTACATAATGAGTTCAAGGCCAGCCATAACTACACAGTGGGAGTGTTTCCAAACGACAACAATGACAACAAAACCCATAATCAAAAACACAAATAAATGCTGGCAATATATAAAAGTCCCCTAAAATATTTATAACTCAAAGTTAAAATCTCCAAAAAGCCTAAAATCAAGCCCACAATAAGTAAGAACTAAAATTTAATAACTCACAAAGGCAAAGAGAACTAAATACACAAAGTTTATTTATGGAACAGAGTAGTAGACCCAAGGCCTTGAACATATTAGATAAATGCTGTACCACCATAGTGTATATATCCCCACTCCAGTCATATTTGAAGATTTGAAGTACATTGTTGCTAAGTTGCCCAGCATGATCTCAAATGCTCCTCCTGCCTCAGGCTCCTCAGTAGTGGAGGTTATAGGTATGCATCATCTCACACCTTGCAAGAAGTTTAATTTTGAATGTAGATGGGAGTCATTGTCAGCAGAGCTGTCCACATTATGTACAGTGAACTACTCAAAGCTACAGAGAACAGTTCCCTTTCACTGGTGGTGAAGAAACACGTAGTTCCTGGTTTTTATGAACATCTTTGAACCAACCTAAAAGTATGGTCAATGAGAAGGCCAGATAGGAGAATCAAAAGGAAACCATTCTAGGCAGCTCTTCTTTTGAAAACAAAGGATTTATTGTAATATACAAGAAACCTGACTGAACAAGGCCTAAGTCCTAAAGTATATGTAATATTTTCAGCTGTGGGAGACAAAACAGTATGTTTTAACCAGGGATCAAGAAAGTCTTTATTTATTTATTTTATTTTATTTATATATATTATGGCCGGCTCAGCCTGCCCTGGGGGTGGAGCTAGTGCAGCACGTAGTGCTGGGGATCGAACCACAGTCCTTGTGGTTGCCTAAGCTTGTCTAAGCAAGCACTTTAGACTGCTGAGCCATCTCACTGGCCCAAGTCTTTTTTTTATTTTAAAGAGAAAAAATAAAAGCAACAATGAAACAGAGTTTGAAAACAGGCTAGGAGAGTAACAGTAATTAACATATTGAATATTGTTATCTTCAGAGTAGTTATTTAGAGTACAAGATATAGGAGTGAAATTTTGTCTGAACAATATTAGTACAAAATTTTCTTGTCAATGATCTAAGAAACTAGTTGCATAACTATCTTGCATGTAAACATTTTTTTCTTTTTCGTCTGCCTTCTTCCCCCATCAATTTGTCTTTCTTTTTGAACAGTTTCTTCCCAATTCACAGTATCTACTGTACATTTTAGACCTTACTTACTTGTTCAGTTTCTTATACAAATGAGATATTTACACATGTGGATCTAATTTGTTTCACTTATGAGTATGGTTTCAAGTTGCATTCATTTACCTATAAAAGCCTCCAGTTTATCTTACTTTATGGCTGAATAATACTCTTCTGTTGATGGGCATTGGGTGCACATAAATTGCTGTGGTACAATGGTTTTAATTCTTATGGAAAGATACCCAGAGGGGGAAATCTGGGTAGAATGAGACCTGTAATCCTAGTTTCTAAAGGAATCTCCACACTGATTTCCACAGCATTTGCACAAGTACACACTCCAACCAACAGTGAAGAAGGGCTTTTTTTTTCCCCTCACATCACTGCCAGTATTTGTCATAGGTTGAGGGTTTTTGTTTTTGGGGGGGGGGTACTGAGGATTGAATTCAGGACCCTGCACTTGCCAGGCAGGCACTTGTTCTACTGAGCTATCTCCTTGGCCCCTGTAAGTTGATTTTTTGATGATAGCCATTCTTTCTGGAGTGAGATGGAATTTCAGTGGGTTTTTTTAAATTTTTAATTACTTTATTTTTTGGGTGGGCACCAGGGATTGAACTCAGGACCTTGCGCTTGCCAGGCAAGCACTTATTCCACTTAGCTATCTCCCTGGGCCCTAAGTGTTGTTTTAATTTGCATCTCTTGAATAACCAATGAAGTTAAACATTGTTTCATGTATTTATATGTCATTTGTATTTCTTCATCTGAGAAGTGTGTATTCATCTCAGATGCTCATTTTTGAACTGGGTCTTTAAATTTGGGAGGGTCTGATTGTTTTCAATTCTTTATATGTTATAGATCCTCTGAGGGATAACTGCCTATAAATTTTTCCCACTCTCATTTATTTTGTCATGCAAAATAATTTTAACAAGGTAAGATTCCATCTGCTGATTCTTTGTAATTTCCTTTGCAGCATGAGTTTTGTTCATGAAGTCTCTGCCTACACCTATGTCTTTGAGATTTCTACCTATTTTCTCTTCTAGTAAATTTAGTTTCTATTTCTGTTGTCCATTTTGACTTTAGCTTAGTGCATTCTGATAGACATGGGGTCTAGTTTTAGTCTGCAGCATGTGGAAAGTCAGTTTTTCCAGTGCATTTATTAGAGAGACTCTTTCTTTTAGTGAACGTTTGGCTCCTTTGTCAAAGGTAAAGTGGCCTCAGTGTTTGGGGCTGGGTCCACCTCTTCTATTCTCAGACTTGTCTCTCCCCCTCCCCCAATATTATGCTGATTTATCACAGTAGCTTTATAATATAATTTCAGGTCTGGGATTGTGATGCTCTGTGACTTTTTTTTCTCCTGACTTGTCTTTATTGCTCAAAATTGTTTTTGCTATTCTAGTTCTAAATAAACTTTAGGAATGTTTTCTCTAGATCTGTGAAGTATACTAATGGTATTTTGGTTGAGATTACATTAGATCTGTGTAGCAGTTTGAGGAACAGGGTCATTTTCGTTGTAGGTTCTTCCTATCCATGAGCATGGATATCTATCTTCTTATATCCTCTTTGATCTCCTTTCTTAGGGCAGTGTAATTTTCACTATACAGATCTTTAATATCCTTTGCTAGATCCCTATTCCATTTTTCTAAGATGCTATTGTAAAGGTTGTGCTTTCCTTAATTTTTCTGAGTTTGTTGCTTGTGTACAGGAATGCTGTTGATTTTTGAGTGTTGGCTTTGTATCCCACTACATTACTGAATTTGGATATTAAATCTGCAAGTCTTTTAGTGGAGTTTTTCAGGTCTTCTATGTAGAGTATCATATCACCTGCAAATAATTATTTGACTTCTTCCTTTCCTATCTTTGTTCGTTTTCCTTCTCTTGTCTGACTGCTCTAGCTAATGTTTCCAGAACTACATTAAGTAGGAATAATGATATTGGACATCCTTGTCTTGTTCCTAATTTTAGAGTGAAAGCTTTCCGGTTTTCACCATTTAATATGGCATTATCTGTTGGTTTCTTATAAATGGCTTTTATAAGATTCAAGTAAAAACTGTCCATTACAATCTTCTATCAGGCTTTTCTGAATAGGTGTTGGACTTTGTCAAAGATTTTTTCTGCATCTATAGAGATATGCTTTTTGTCTTTGGTTTTGTTATTAGGGTGTATTATTTATTGATTTGCATAGGCTGAACTATCCCTGTATTCCAGGGTGAATCCTACTTAGTAATGGTGTATGATCTTATTGACGATTTGCTGTTTTCTGTTTGTATTTAGGATTTTTGCATCTATGTTCACTAGGGAGACTGACCTATAGTTTGCTTTTTCGTTTGTGTTCTCCTGATTTTGGAATCAGGGTAATATTTGCTTCCAGGAATGATTTTAGAAGTACCGCTTCCCTTTCAATTTCATGAGTTTCAGCATTAGTGGTATTAGTCCTCTAAATTTCTTGTAGAATTCAACAGTGACTCCATCGATGCCTGGGCTTTACTTTGTTGGTAAATTTTAATTACGTTTTCAATTTCATTTATCAGGTTATTTAGAATTTTTGTATTTTCTTGATAAATTTTCTTGGCTATTCAAGGGTGTCTAGGAATCTGTTCATTTCTTGCTTTTTCCATCTTAGTAGAATAAAAATTCTCAAAGCAGGTATTGATCTCCTGAACTACTGTGGGATTCATTGTGATTACCCTCATTCATACCTAATTGGTTTTTTTTTTTCCTTTCCTCTTTCTGATGAGGTTGGCTAATGCTTTATTAACTTTACTTATTTTTTCAAAGAACCAACCTTTTAATTTTTCTGAATTGAGTTTATTTTTGTCCTTATCTATTTATTTTGACAAAGCATCAAATTCATTTTCTTCTACTAGATGATCTGTTCATTTAGTGGTACCTATTTTAGAATGTCTCACAGCATACTAATTCCTATGATCAGACAATACCATTCCCAGACGCTTTCTCTGCTTGCTGTCTTTGCCAGGTATTTGTCTTTTTTCTTTTCCTGCTGCCTGGAGTGTTTCATCAGCAACACATACACTATGGTTTCTTAAGATGATAATGATGCGGAAGACAACGTTTTAAGATTCATTTATTGTTTTTTGCCTTTTTGCATTAACTTCTGCTCTTATCTCTATAATTTCCTCCCTTGTATGAGCTTTGGGTTTTATTTCTTTTTCTAGAAGTTTGAGGCTCAACATTAGGTTATTTGAGTTTGTTATTTTCTTGATGTGAGTTCATTGCTATAAAATTGCCTCATAGGACTGCTTTCAATGTACCCTGTAAATTTTGGTATGTTGTATCAGCATTTTCATTTATTTGTATATACTGCTTAATTTCCTATGACCCATTGGGTGAGAATGGTGCATAATTTCCATGTTTATCTAGTTTTTGTGATTTCCTTTGTTGTTGACTTCCCATTTATTGTGCTACAGATAGTATGCATGGGATGATTTCAATTCCTCCATATTTAAACATATTTTGTTGGCTAATATGTAGTCTATTTTTGACAAAGTCACATATGCAGCTGAGAATATATATTCTGATGTTTTTGGGTGGAATACTCTGTAGACATCAATCAAGTCCATTGGTTCACAGGTTTGGCTGAATTCTAATGTCTTCGTTGGTTTTTTTTGTCTAATGGATCTATTTGTTAGAGTGGAGTTTTAAGGTCCCCTGCTACAATTATATTAGTACTTACTTGGTTTTTCATGTGCTAATATTTGTTTTATATAATTGGGCGATCCTATGTTTGGCACATAAATACTATTGTTATCCTCTTCTTCCTTTAAACAATGTAGTCATCTTGTCTCTTTTGGTCAGTTTTGGCTTAAAGTGTGCATTGTCTGCAAATAAAATAGCTACCCCTGTTTTTTTTCTAGATTTCTTTGGCATGGAGAATCATTTTTTATCCTTTGGCTTTTAGTGTATGAGCTTCTTTTTGGGTTAAATGTGGTTTGGTTTGGTTTGGTTTTGTAGTGGGGATTGAACCCAGGACCTTGCTCTTGCCAGATGGTCACTTATGCTGCTGAGCTATCTCCCTGGCCTGTATTTTTTGAATATAGCATACTATTGGATCTTGCTTCTTGATCCATTCGTCCAGTGTGTGTTTTTTTTTTTTTTCCTTCTTTCATGGGTGAGTTGAGACCATTTATGTTGATGCTTATAATTGATACATATTGAGTTATTTTTTTCAAGTTTGTAGAGATAAGAAACTAGCATCTTAAAGAAGTGAAGAACAATAAACAAAGCCTAGGGTGAGTTGTAGTCTGTCACTTAGGGATTTCAGAAAATCAGAATTTAAAGGGCGGTAACAGCTTATCCTGATTGATGTCTCCGCCCTTACTTCGAGACATTGGTGATCATCTCCTCTCCTCCCTATAATCCTTATATTGTATGACCTAAATAAAAAGAACACACTTCTGAGGTTCTGGGCTCACTTCAAGAGAGACAGATCTCAGTGAGTCCTCTGAGCTACCTTCATCGGGTCTTCTCGTTGTTTCTTTCGGCACCAACACACAACATACAACAAGTGGCATGCAACACAGGGCACAGAAGACAACCAGGGGTAAGAGAGGCCTGACTGAGTAGGAAAAGTACACCCAGGGTAGGTAAGACCACCAGCAATAGCTCAGAGTAATGGGAAACTCCGCTTCAATAGAAAAAGAGTATGTCCATCTTATAGAGACATTACTCAAAGGATCGTATGTAAAGGTGAAACCAAAGAGGTTCGAAGAATTAGTTTTCCTTATAAAAAGACATTGTTGTTGGTTTCAGCCTAAAGGAAAGGCTGCCCTAAACTTAAAAGTTTGGAAACAGGTTATGAAAGCTCTGCGCAGAGCACATCAGCAAGGAGAACCTATACCTTTAAGTGTGTGATCTTTGTGTAACCTTATTTCTGTGGCTTTCGAGCCCCTGTGGTCTGACTCTGAGGAATGGAGTCTACAGCCAATTCCTCAGACTCCAGAAGGCAGTCTTACAAGGGACTCAATTGATGAGGACACTATGGAACATGAAAGCAGTACCACATCTCTTAATTTATCCTTGTTGGGTAAAGAATCTAAATCAAAGAATTGGAAAGTAAAACAAACATTTCTAGCTCTTCAACCTCTGTCCTCTGATTCAGAGGACTTTTCAGATGTTCAGGGGAATGGGTTGGAGAAAGAGGCAGGTAACCGGGAGTTATCCCGCCATGTGGAACATTTGACACAATTGATATCCAAACTGGTGAAGTGATTGGATGTTTCAAGTCCACCTTCAGTGCTTGCTAAAACTCAACCTCTGCCTCGTCCCCTAACTAATCCCTCTGCTCCTCCATATGAGCATAAGCAACTTATCTCAGCTGTTGGACCTAGGGGTGCAGTGACTCAAGCTATATTACAAGGAAGAAACCAGGGAGACCCAGAGGCTTACAAAACTCCACTGAGAGTTTGCCCTGTTGTGGTTCAACTGCACCCTCTAAATGGGCAACACCCAAATGGTTATGTACAGTGGGATTATCGACCTTTGGTGTTTCAGACAATCAAAGAATTGAAGCAAGCTGTTATGTCATATGGAATGCAATCTAATTATGTTGTTGGCCTCTTACAAGGATTGGTGATGAACATAGGCTTATTCCTCATGATTGGGAAGTATTGTGCCATACTATTTTAGAACCAGGACAATATCTTCAATTCCATACCTGGTGGAAAGATGAGGCAGAAACCCAGGATAGGATAAACAGAGGTCAAAATCTGCCTGTTGCTATAACAGTGGACCAGCTTACTGGCTCAGGTACATGGTTTGGTATAACAGCTCAACTTCAGTATGATATGGCCATTGTTCAGATGCATTTATGTTGTCTCAGTGCATGGGAGAAGATCGAAAAACTGCGAGGTCGAAAAACCGGGAGAAGCTCAAAAGTCTTTTACTGAAGTAATACAGTCTCAAAATGAGCCCTTTGTTGATTTTATCTCTCGACTCAAGGAGGCAATTGATAAAAGAGTCAGACAACTTGATCTTCGGGATATGTTGTTACAAACTTTGTCTTTTGAAAATACTTAACTCAGAATGTCAAAAGGTTATACGCTCATTAAAGGCTCAAGGTGTTTCATTGGAGGAATATATTAAGGCTTGCACAGTATTGGTTGAGCCTTATAAAGCTAATTTATTGGCCGCCGCTTTACAAACTTCATATAAACAAAATCTTACAAATTGTTTTAATTGTGGCATATTGGGGCATATGATAAGGGATTATAAAAAAGGAGTAAAGATAAAACTAAGCCACCAGGGCTATGTTCAAAATGTAAAAGGGGAAAACATTGGACAAAAGAATGTCGCTCCAAATTTGATAAAAATGGACAACATTTACAACAGCAGGGAAACTGGACAATGGGCCTTTTTCCTTGGGGCCCAGAGATAAAACAATATGGGGTATCAGCAGTTTCCCTTGAACAACCCCATAATCAGCCAAAACTAAGAGTCTCAGATCTTTTTCATGCCACACCAGGAAGCGCAGCCTTAGACACTGTAGCTATAGAAAATCAGTTTTTACAACCCGCTTATGGAGTGTATAAAATTCATACTAATATTTTTGGTCCCATACCCAAAAATACAGTTGGTTTGATTATTGGGAAAAGTAGCCTTACCAGCAAAGGTGTCTTTGTACAATTAGGAGTCATAGACAGTGATTATGAAGGAGAAATTCTTGTGATGTCTACCTCTATACCCTTTCAGATAGTAAGCAGAGGATTGCTGTTATTACTGCTGCCTTATGTAAAAGGCAACAGCATGCCAGGGAAAAGAAAAGGATTCGGAAGCACTGGTTTTTCGGTATGGTGGCAGACACTTCTGGGACAAAGATTCCAGTTATCTATAACTATTCAAGGCTTGGTTTTTAAAGGGTTAGCAGACCGTTATTGGACAAAGGAAGTGAGTGTTCCTTTGCAACAGCCTGTTTTCTTTCTAAATGATATTGATCAGTGGGTTCCAGGAGTTATCCAGAGATGGGGAAGAGGTTTTGCTTGTATTATTACAGATACTGGAGAAGTAATTTGGGTACCAGCTCGACGAATAAAACCCAGAAAATGAGTAAGTGTAAACATTCTGAAACAAAATCTCCAATTGATGAAAAAACACACTTGATACTTTATAGGACACTAAGAAATCAAATTCCTATAATTGGGACAGGGAGAAAGCCAGGGAGAGAAAACAAAAGAGATTAAAAAATGGCTGCCTTGTTCCGGTCTCAAAAATAAATTCAAAGGTCTGATTCTCTTGACTCCAAGAAGAGCTCAATGATGATAAAGTTCACCTGCTATGGCTGTTGGAAGCCAGGCCAAAATAAGAGGGACTGTCTCAAGAGCCCACAAACCATACCCTGATTGCCAAGGCAGCTGCTTAGAAGTGGGGCTGTACTCTGGGGCAAAGGCCCTGGAGCTCGGACTCAGCTTCCCAGATGGTCCAGTAGGACTAAGGGGCACTGGGCCTGTTTGCTCCCTCTGACCAGACAGTCTCTGTCATCCCCAAGGAGGAGCCCTGAGAAATCATGACCAAAAGAGAACCCAGCCTAGTGCTGGACATTGGCACAGATCTCTTTATTTTTCTCTAACCCTGACTTTCCTTACAGTCATCATACCTCAAAAGAAACAGACTTTAGAAGACATCTTGCTTTAGCTATAACTGAGATAGGTTGGTTATTAATCCAATTTACACTAAGATGTCACTGTTCTCTCACGACTTGTCCCTTACTATTGGTAAAAATCATTTTGGCCGTATTCATAATTATTCCATTGATGTTATTTGGCCCATGTATGTTTAATAATTTCTTTGGCTTTATCTTCTCCAGATTTAAAGTGACTCCACCTACCCAAGATAAAAATGCCTGGTATCTCTTGAGGGCCTTTAGGTAGAACCTCTGGAGAGTATCTCTGACTGCCGATTCCCAGCTACGACCTCTTTCAGCCTGCAGAAGCCAGAGCAGTCGTCGCCTGTATTTCCCTCACAGCAGTTGAGGTTACTTCTTCAGAGGGGGGAACGTTGCAGACAGCTGAGTTAGATAAAACTATTATAGGCAGTCAGACAGTTCTAGGCCCTCAAAGGAGATAACACAGAAGGCAAGATATTTAGTAACTATGGGAAGGGATGAATGCTCCCACTATGGGCCAGACCTAAACATCAAAGGTCAAATAAATGATCATCACCCAAAGGGAGCCAGAAGAATATATCATTTGGTATTTCTGGTAAATATATGGAAAAGGTCTAGTAAAAAATAACACCAAGGTAAAGGAACAAAAAGGGGACTTTTTGTTCTCCAAGGAAAGGACTTTGCTCTCCAAGAAAAGCTGCTAATAGAATGTTTCCACTACCAGATCTGCCATCCTGCCAGAATACCAATGTTGCTTATCTTAATGATTAGGATACATTGGGAAATCTATAAGAGGAAAGGCAGCCCAGGAATTAGTTAATACTTCCAATAGAAGCATCAGATTGGAGTTCTATGAAGCTCTATTAGAGCTTTATGGCTGTGCCCGGATGACAGAGGAAAGAAATTAAGATCAAAATACCTCATTATTTAAAGGGAACACAACTTGTTCTACTCAGCTTTAATTTTTCTAGAGATAACATCTATATTCTCAGGACAAGGACCAGAATTTGACTTCCAATACAACTATATCGCCCATGGCAAGACTCTCCTTCCATGAATGCTGTTCCAACGTTTACTGGAGATGTTAAAGAAGAGAACAAAAGGCAAACTTGAACTCATGATAAGCCTTCACATCCACAGCTGCTACAGCCAAAGTAACATTGAGCCAAGGTGTACAGACTGTTCATTTTGTGCAGCAATGGCACAAGGATTTAAAACAATTATGGACTTCTCAAAGACACGGAGACTCAGAGTTGAATACTAAGATAAGTGATTTAAAACAAGCTGTTAGGTTGGGAGGACAAATTGTTATTCTACAATGTCAACCTTGTTTAAAACATGATTGGAATACTTCATTTTGTATAACTCTAATCTCATGGAACCAAACTCGATCTGTTACAAAGTATCTCTCATGGCATTGAAAACTTTGATCCTTTTCATGCTATCTTATGGTTCAGGGGAAATGTAGTAAGAGATTTGTGCATATTGTCTCTGTACTATTTGTATATCCTGTTTAGTTTAGCAATGAGGACAGATCTAGCAATAAGCTATGGATCAAAAGTCTGTAGTCCTCACGCTAATGCTTCAAAAAATTATTTTTTAAGCATTTAATAGTAAAAGTGGGGGATATGTAGAGATAAGAAACTAGCATCTTAAAGAAGCAAAGAACAATAAACAAAGCCTCGAGTGGGTTGTAATTTGTTACTTAGGGATTTCAGAATCTAGGATTTAAAAAGGCAGTAACAGCTTACCCTGATTGATGTCTCCGCCCTTACTTGAGACATTGGTGTAACAGCTTATCCTGATTCATGTCTCTGCCCTTACTTGAGACATTGGTGATTATCCCCTCTCCTCCCTGTAATCCTTCTATTGTATGACCTAAATAAAAGGAAGATGCTTCTGAGGTTCTGGGCTCACTTTAAGAGAGACAGATCTCAGTGAGTCCTCCGAGCTACCTTCATCGGGTCTTCTCATTGTTTCTTTAGGCACCAACACACAACATACAACACAAGTTGTTTTCCTGTAAAGTTTTTCATAAAGGCCCAAGATATAAATTTTTCAATTTTGTGGGCCACACTGTCATAACAACTGTCACTATAACAACAAAGCAGCCAGAAACACAAACTAAGCATTACAATATTCTCGTAAAGTTTTAACTGCACTAGGCTGGATTTGCCAGAGTACGTAGTTTGCCAATCCCTGGTTTAACCCTGCAAAATACAAATTATCTTGGGAATTGAACTATGCTGATATCTACTTAGAACAACAAAACATCAAAAACCCAGGGTCTGTGGTATCTAACACAATTTAGGGTACCACAACCTAACATACTTAGCATGTAAATGCGTGATTTAGGAAATTATGGAAACCTATCTTTTCCATTGTATATATACTTCACTAAAACCCTTAACAAATAAATTTTAAATATCACTGAGATTCCTAAAAAATAAATGGTCTTCAACCTCACTTAAGAGTATGTTTCTATGACTATACTCCCCTGGAATCTTGCTCTTTTCCCTATGCACTTTTTATTCAAACCCTTATTACACTGTATTTCCAGAACTTACAGACTTCCTTTCATATTCAGGGTTTTCTCTGCATCTTTGTAATATTTTCCACTGTTTTTCCCCACAGTCCAAGTCTCTTGGTCAGATAGCATTTAGAAACACTCACTAGTTCTACCAACCAGACCCAGCACTTGAAGTGCCAACTGTCTTGAGCTATCCATTTAGCCAGTGCAGAAACCTAACGAGAACTAGGAGGCATCAATTCATTGTACTGGAGTTATATGAAAACCATCTAGGCTGTGTAAACTTATATCTAAGATAATTCAAATATATTAAAAATATTTTTTTTTATTCACCGATATATCTGCTATACTTCAACTATACAATTTCTTTCATAACTGACTTCAAGTTCCACTCTAATTTTAGCTTATATGTATATGAACCCTTAACTATAGATTAGTATTTTCAATAATTTTCTGAACTACACTCTGTATCTTTACTATTATAAAAATTCAGTATTTCATGCGAGTTAAAGTGGAAACAATTCCTCCATTCTCCTTGCTACTGTTCACATACAGGTGAATAATCTCCTGCACAACTGGATACATTAATCACTAATAGAGTTAAGGTATGTAATGACCGTAAATACATTATTCTTTGGTATTATAATATCTTGATCATAACTTGCATGTGTTTGTCACTTCAGGAGTAGGTAAAATATTAAATTCCTACTGAAACATCAGGCAGTATCCATAAGTGTGCAAATTTTTACATATGTTAACATTTTAAATTAAAAATGTTCTTGAATACTTTATTTCCACATTCACAAAACACAGCAACATCACTAATGTGCTTGTTTATTTCTTCTATTTAAGTTTCCTAATCGTAAGTTTCTACTCTATCAAAAGGATCAACATTCTCTATCAGTGGTGATGAACCTACGGCATGCGTGCCTCAAGGGGCTGTTTGTCATCAAAGAAAACTCTAAAAGGCTCACCATGTTTTATATTCTGATCAATACCTCTCCCACATGTCTTTTTCTCCTACTTGCACTACTAGGAGAAAGTGAGTCATTAATAAAACAATGCTTTGTATGTTTGATAAAATCTGTCCAATTCTAATAATTTTTGTCCCTTTTCTCAAAGGGAAAGAACTTGACTAAAACAATCAACTGCAAATAGCTTCTGCTATAGTTCTGGTAAAACCAGTGATAAAGCTCTTAGAGCACAATCATGCACAAGCCTGGTTGAAAATGTGGGGGAAAATGATCAATTTTGAGTTGGGTATTACGACACACACACATAATCTCAGTACAATAGAGGCTGGGGTAGGAGGATCACTGCAAGTTAAAGACCAATCTGGGCCACAGTGAGTGCAAAAGTCACCCTGAGTTACATAGTGAAATCATATCTCAAAAACTGAAATAAAAAATCAATTTAATATTTACTATCAAATGTTTGTCATTAGTAACTTTTTCTGACAAACTTCTACAGTAGTACTGAAATATGATAGTGTAATAGGCAGGTTTTTTTTTTTTTTTTTTGAGACAGGGTCTTGCTATGTGCAGCTCAGGCTGACCTCAAGCTCCCAGCAATTGTCCTACCTCAGCTTTGATAATGTTGGGATTATAGGTGTGAGCCCCCATGTCCAGCTGGTTGCAGTGCTCTATTGTTATAAGATTAATAACATTCATTTTCAGTATATATTGTCACAAAAAGGAAATCTAATGTAAAATTAACAACACTGAAGTTCAACAAGATACAAGCCAATCTGATAACAGTGGGGAAGACAGGTGCTAATCATAACAGGGCAATGTCATAGTACTAAGCTGCCTGAATTACCTTCATTACTTTCAAAATTTCTATTGTAAATACCAATTCAAAGTACTATGGAGGTAATCTCAAAACAATTTTCAAGCATTATACTTTCTCACTAATGTAACAATGTTGTACACCTTTAAGCTATCTTACAATACTGATCATGTAGATTCAGCAATTTCCGCCTTTATGGAATTAAAGTTTTAGTGAACACTACTGAGTATTATTTACTGTGGAATTGTGAAATGTGGTTAAGTCATTTGTAACCTGTTGCCAGATTTGCCAGTAGGAAAGCTCTTCATTGGATCCCCTGTCTTAAATAGCCCTTAATTCACTTCATTTATTCTCTAAGGGCAAAAGTTCTTGTTTATTCTCTAAGAGGAAGAGTTATTTTTGCTTTCTGCTCTGAGCCTCAGAAGCATGAATAGCTACAGATAAGACAAATGAAATAAATTTTCTTCTCAAATGTGAGTGTAAAAATTCACATGACAAGTCTTCAAAAACATTATAGAAATTTTTGTGTCAATTTTCTGGTCTGACGATCACTTTCACAGGACTTATCACCAACATGAACTCTGTGATGAATTGTAAGATTTGATCGCCAACTGAAGCTCTTACTACATAACTCACATGTGTAAGGTTTCTCCCCTGTGTGAACTCTCTGATGAGACTGTAGTTGTGAGGACCGGCTGAAGACTTTACCACACACATCACATTTATATGGTTTCTCTCCAGTGTGGACACTTTGGTGAAGCTGAAGACTTGAAGCCTGACTGAAGTACTTACCACACTCCCCACACTTGTACGGTTTTTCTCCAGTGTGGACCCTCTGATGCATGTCAAGATTCAAGCTCCACTTGAAGCCCTTCCCACACTCCTCACATTTGTATGGCTTTTCGCCTGTATGGACTTTTTGATGAGCTTGAAGGTGTGAGCTCCGACCAAAGCTTTTCCCACACACTTCACATGTAAATGGCTTTTCTCCACTGTGGACTCTTTGATGGGCCAAAAGAGTTGAGGCCTGCCTGAAGACTTTCCCACATTCCTCACAATTATATGGTTTCTCTCCTGTGTGAATTCTACAATGAATTTTAAGATCTGCTCTCCGACTGAATCCTTTTCCACATTCTTCACATTTATATGGTTTCTCTCCAGTATGAATTAGTTGGTGAATCTGAAGTCGTGAGCTCTGATTGAATCCCTGCCCACACTTCTCACACTTAAAAGGTTTTTCTACACTGTGAGTCCTTTGATGGATTTGAAGATATGAACTCTGACTGAATCCCTTCCCACATATTCCACATTTATAGGGCTTCTCCCCTGTGTGGACCACTAGATGAACTTGATAATGGGAGTTTCTCTTGAAGCTCTTCCCACACTCCTCACATTTATATGGCTTCTCTCCAGTATGGACTCTCAGATGGGCTTGAAGATTTGAACTCAGAGTAAAGCCTTTACCACATATAGTGCAGATGTAGGATTTCTCTCCAGTGTGGATTCCTTGATGGGCTTGAAGACTTGAAGGCCGACTAAAGCCTTTACCACATTTCTCACACTTATAGGGTTTTTCTCCTGTGTGGACCCTCTGATGAATGTAGAGATTTGAGCTACAAATGAAACGCTTCCCACATTCCTCACATTTGTATGGTTTCTCTCCTGTATGTACTCTCTGATGGGACTGAAGGTGTGAATTCCGACTAAAGCTCTTACCACATACATTACATTTGAATGGCTTCTCTCCAGTGTGGACTCTCTGATGGTCCTGAAGATGAGAGGCCTGACTAAAGGCCCTCCCACATACCTCGCAATTATATGGCTTCTGTCCTGTGTGAACTTTACAATGAACATTAAGGGCTGATCTATTACTGAAATCTTTCCCACACTGCTCACATTTGTATGGTTTCACTATTGTGTGACCCTTCTGATAGGTCTGTAGATGTGAGCTCTCACATGATTCCTTACCACATTCAAATTTTTCTCCCACATCAGCCCTCTGATGAACACAAAGAACTGAGCTATCCTGGGAGTCTTTTCCATATTCAATACACAACTGACACTTCTTTCCAGGATGTAATTGCTGCTGAGGATCAGAGCTGGAGGGACCAGTGAAGGCTTTTTCACATCCCTTACATTGGTAAGGTTTTTGTTCTGGGTGAATCATCTTATGCTGATAAAATGTTGAACTCTGTATGTTATCTTTCCCATAATCATTGGACCTATAGGATTTTTCACTTCTGTGTAGTTCATGACACTCATGGTGATCTGGAATCCAGCTGATGTGGTCAACACTGTGTTTACACTGACACAGTTTATGTTTCATAAACATTTGCCTATGTCTGTTCTGATAATTCTGTGATTCAGTCAAAGAAGTTTTCCTCCATGAATCCTGGATTTTAAAAGTTGAAAAGTCTGGATCTCTACTATTACTGAGATCTGTTTCATGATTTACTAGAGAGTTTTCATCTTCAGAAATCTGAATACATAGTCCTACCCCAACATGGCAGATGGGCTCTCCTTGTGTATGGAACTGAGTATTATTTATCACAGAATTATGAAATGTGGTTAAGTCATTTGTAATTTGTTGCCAGATCTGCCAGTAGGAAAGCTCTTCGTGGGATCCTCTGTCTTGAATAGTCCTTAATTCACATTGTTTATTCTCTAAGGGCAAAGAATTTAAGAGATAAACAAGTGAAAGCTTTATTCAAAGATTTATACTTACGACACGGCAAGAGACATTAATGAACTACAGGATGATCTAGGTTATCTTTTTCACCATATATGAAGTTGTCTGATTTACACTCTGGTAGAAACCAAGAGGTTAAACAAAACACAAGAAGTGATCCAGTAAACTCCTACTATTAAGTATTAATGAAATCCACTTAAAAACAAATTTACTGACATATCACTTAAATCCTTTAATATTTAAAATTACTATTTCTTAAACAACAAAGTATCAATAAAGATAAAAATTTTATGGGGCCCAGAGCTTCATAACCACTGCCCAGAACAGTGTCTAGCAGTTAGAAGGTATTCAAGCAATGTATGGTCAGGTGAATTCCAGTTTGAGGTCTAGAATTCCCTACTACCATAAGCCTACATTTAAGTTTAAGCTAATTCATATGTAAAAGAGCTTTTCGAAGTAATATATTTGAAATGGGAGAACTAGAAAGTGCAACTTTGATGAGAAGGCAAAAGGTTGTATCTTATTCCTGAGGCAGTGGCACAATAAATAGGTCAATGCCTAGCAGAAAATTAGTGACAAGCAGCTGGGGTGAATCATCAAGACTGGTGCACTGAATCCTCCTGAAGTTTTTTGTTTTTTTGAATTTCAGTGGTGAACACTGAATTTAAGACACAAGGTCTCATGCATGCTAAGCAAGAGTTTACCATGAGCTACATCAGCCTCTTTCAGAGGCCTTTGTATTGTCTCTTTTGCACGATTCTACTTCCCCAAGAATGAGTCCAAATTCAAAGACAATTGTGAGATAGGAATAAAATGTTCAAGTAGGAAGGGGAACTAGAGAGGAAGGAGGGGGAAAGGAAGGATAAAGAAAAACCAAACAAGAAGGAAAAAAATGGAGACTAAGCTTTTGTAAATAGGAAGGGGAAGTGGGGTTGAAGGGAAAGCAGGGGGATGTGGGAGAAAAAAAGAATCAAGATACATCACATACAGGTACAAATTCCCTATGATAAATGTGATCATTATGTATACCTCAAATGGACCAATAAACCTTTCATGTTTTTCCTTTCAATTTTTTTGAAACAAGGTCTCGCTATGTAGTTCAGGCTGACCTCAAACTCTCAGCAATCCACTACCTTAGTGTCCCCAAGTGCTAGGATTACAGGTATGTGCCACCATGCCCAGCTTATACCAATAAACTTCATTAATTAAAAATAATTCAGAGAAAAGGTTATTGTTTCTTTGACAGCATAAAAAGTTTAAGCATATATTACAGATTTATTTTGCCATTAACAATCTATTTTTAGGGCTGGCCAGCAGATTAAAGCACCTGCTTAGGCAGAGCAAAGAGGCTGGGATTTGATCCCAGGCATGCCATGCCAGCCCTGCCCCCAGGGCATGCTGAGCCGGGTGGAGATTGGGTGCAGTGGATATAATCCCAGCACTTGGGAGGCTGAAAACAGGAGAATCACTATGAGTCCAATCTATGTAGTGAGACCCTATAGACCCTGTCCTAAATACAGAAATAAAATCTATTTTTAAACAAGATTGTTTTCCAGATTAATAAGTCTATTAGTGAACTATGAAATAAGCTTAATAGCTCATAATATTTAGAAAACAATAATTAGACAGAGAGACTCAACACAAGCAGTCATGGTGTCAGTACATGAAATGCCTTCAAAAGTCTTATAAATCTATACATGCATAGATGGTTTGCAGAGATAACAATGAAAGATCTGGGGTTGGGGCGGCAGCTCAGCAGTCTAAGCACCTGCCTGACAGGCACAAGTATCCGGGTTCAATCCCTGGTTCCACATGCCCTGTCAGCCCCAGGTGCCACCAAAACCAGGTGTGGTGGTGCACACCTATAATCCCAGTGCTGGGGAGGCTGAGACAGGAGGATCACTGTAAGTCTGAGCTGTGTAGTGAGACCCTGTACCAAATGATAAATAAATAAATAATTTTTTTTTTTTTAAAAAGCAGCTTTTAAAAAAATGAAAGATCCACTTCTGTAGTAGATAAGGGCTTTGGAAGAGGCAAATGGGATGGAGCTGGGCAAATATTTCAAGGGAAAGGCTAATTCACAAATTCACAAGTAGCTACTTTCTGAGACTTTTTCTTCTCTGATATTAGAGATAAGGAAATAGAATTTTATTTCCTTTTATGCATAAATACCTAAGCAGACATAAAGTATTTTCTCTACAAATGAATATGGTGAAATAAAGTCCCTGAGAAAGTATGCTACTCTGCTTGGTTACTTAATTACAATACTACAGGTTCCCTAAGATGTGAATCAACTTAAACAGATAAGCAAACACACACCCACCTAGAAATTAGAATTAGATTAGGAATTCATCTGAAGACAAAAAATATTTTACAAAATTTTTTTTTACCCTGGTGTGTGTACCTATTAGCTGTCTCCATGGAAACCAGCCTTGCATATCCACTGGCACATTCATTTATTCACCTACTATTCACCTTGTCATGTACTGTGACTATTCTAAGAATGGAGGAAGCAGCCAAAAAGCATGAGGCAAAAGTCCTACACTCCTGAAGATTACAGTCTCCTACCTGAGGTGATGATCAATGCTTAGACACAACATAATGCATGGCACAGAGTAATGGGAGGACTGTATTTTTAGGGTAACCAGAAGAGGACTCTCATGACATTGAAAATGAATCAGGGGCCTGGGGATGCAGCTCAGTGGTGAAGCACTCGCCTAGCATGCACAAGGCCTTGGGTTCAGTCCTCAGTACTGGAAAAATAAACACAACAACAGCAAAAACCTGAGCAGACTTGAAGGAAAGAAAGGGGGCAGGAGGATTAGTGGCAAATGTGTATTCTAGGCTGACAGGCACATAAAGGGCTCTGGGACAGAAGTGATCTTGGCCAGTCTGAGAAACTGCAGGGAGGACAATGTGGTTGGAAAAAGTGAACATGAGGGAAAGGACGGAGAAGAGGAAGAGCAGGGCGAAGACCAGACCACACGGGACTCTTAGTCGCCACTCTTGGGACAGAGGTTTTACTATCAGTAAAATAAGCACAATAGATTCGTGGGCAGGGGAATAACACACTCTAAGCTAAGGCTAAACAATCACTGCGGCTGCCACCAGGGCAGAGCAGCTGGTAAGAAGGCCGCTGCAATAATCCAGAAGAGTGGGCGATCTGGACGAGGGACAGCGAGGGTCAGGAGCAAAGCAGGCAGACAATGGGCTGCAAGGAGCGCCAGCTGCTCGGTCCTTACCTAAGCTCCTCGCTCTCTGGGTTTCTGCCTTCAGCTTCCGAAGCTTCTCTTCTCTTTCTATAAGTGAACTGCCTCGTTTGAAGAGTTGATGCCCTGTGAACACACAGGTATGGAAGTTTAAAACAAATATACTAGAATTAACATTTACTAAAAATCGGAGTTCCAACTGCACATCAAAAACAGTGAAAACTTTCTCACAAACCTGTGACCTACTGCAGAATACCATGACTAACACATGTACATAATTTATATTATTTTTTTTTAAAGTTTGAATGACCTATTTTTCATCAATTCTCTTGGCAGGCTCTTGCACATTATTTATCCATTTGGCCATTTTAAAAAAAATTATCTATTTATTTCTTTATTTGGTACAGGATCTTGCTACGCAGCTCAGACTCATAGTGATCCTCCTGCCTCAGCCTCCCCAGCACTGGGATTACAGGCGTGCATCACCAGGCTCGGTGTCAGAACCACACAGCACACCTGGGGATCAAACCTGGGTCTCTGCGCTTGCCAGGCAGGTGCTTAGATTGCCAAGCTATCTTCCCAGCCCCATTTGGCCAGTTCTTAATACCGTATGTATCGTTCTTCCCAAGCAGCACAGATGTCTGCATTAGAGATTACTCATAGGAACCTGGGTATATAGCTCAGTGGCAAGAGACTTGCCTAGCACGTAAGACAGGAAAACTGCTGGGAGGATTCAATAATCAACTGGTTTTATAACTCACTAATGGGACAGGAGCAAAACGTGAAAAAGCATAGACAAGAAATAACAATATACTGTCCACTCAGGGTTTTTTTGTTTTGTTTTTTACAAAATACAATTGAGGGGGCCGGCGAGATGGTTCAGTGGTCTAAAGTGCCTGCTTAGGAGGGCTCAGGCAACTGCGGGGACTGCAGTTCGATCCCCGGCACCACATGCTGCGCCAGCGCCACCACCAGGCAGGCTGAGCCAGCCACAAAATGAATAAATAAAGAAACAAACAAACACAACAAGCAAACAAATAAATAAATAAAATTTAAAAAAAACAAAAAAACAAAATACAATTGAGAAAGACTTGTACCATGCTGTTCACAAAGAGCAGAAGCATCCTCTCTCTGCATTCCATAGGAATTAGCAAAGACAGTGTCATTTCAAGAGCCCCAACCTGGGCATGTGGCACAGCATCATAATCCCAGCAGTTAGGAAGTTGAGGCAGGGGAACTGCTATGAGCTTAAGGCCAGTCTGAGCTACAAAGTGAGTTCAAGGCCAGCCTGAATTACATAGTGACGCCCTGTCTCAAAAAAGACACACAAAAAAGAACTCCACAGCTTTAAAACTCCATGGTCACAAAGATACTGTAGAGGGAGGCTGTCCTCACCCACGGAGAGCAGGTTCTGGAAGTTCTCCAGCATCACGTCTCGGTACAGCTTCCTCTGGGCAGCGTCCAGCAGCCCCAGCTCCTCCTCAGTGAAAGCCACAGCCACGTCCCTGAAGGTCAGTGTTTCCTACAACAAACACGCACGGGACCTTGATGTGACAATGTGCGCTGGAAGAGGGGTGGCAGCGAGAGGGCAGGGAGAAGGGGTGGGGAGTTTCTCTGGATTCTGAACCATTTGTAGATTTTTCTGCTCCTTCTCCTTCCATTTCCCTCTCCAGTACCAAAACTGCGATCAGAAAGCATGGACTGCCCTTAAAGAGCACTGCAACATGTAAACTTCCCAGACATCTAACTGCAGCACCCTGGACTAAGGGAAATTTAATTTTAATTTATATGATTTATTTCCCAGATTGACCAATTTAGTTGCAACAGCGTCTGATAGCACCTGCCTTTCACCAGGGTAGGCGCCAAATGGGAAGTAGCACAGTATGTTCACACAAACCAAAAAGGCACACCAGACCTCCGAGTGACAGGCCGCTCCTGCCTGGCTCCATCTTTCACTACAATAGAACACTGTGGTTCCTTAGTTTCCATGTGGACATGAGTGACTCTTTTTGGTTGTTGTTGTATTTTAGGGAAGGGTCTACGGGGTGTTAAGGGTCTCGCTACTTGATTGGACTCACAGTGATCCACCTGTTTACAGCCTCCCAAGAGCTGGGATTACAGGCACGCGTCACCAAGCCCAGTCTTGGTTATCATCTCAGCGTGCCCTGGGGATGGGGCCAGCACAGCAGGCCCAGGGATGGAATCCCAGGCCTCTGTGCCTGCTTGCAGGCACTTTAATCCGCTGAGCTATTTGTCCAGCCCCAGTCCCTCATTTTGCACAATCCCTTTTATGTTTATAATGAAGATGAAATCAAGTGTGTATGCACCATCCTGTTGCTCTGTGGCATAAACAGTGACGGAGCATGTGGGATTGGCAAGTCTATTAGCACCAAGAGACATTTTACACTAAGGTCACACATAACTTTGATTTTAACAAAATACAAAGGAGCTAGGCATGGTGACACAGGCCTATAACCCTACAACTCCAGCAGGCTGAGGTCAGACAATGGCGAGTTCGAGCCCAGGGAACTTAGTAGTACCCTGTCTCAAGATAGTAAAGGGCAAGGCAGGAGGGCAGGTGAGCCGGGGAGGAAGGGGCAGAGCTCAGTGCCAAACTCCACATATACGCAAAAGGAAAAACAGACTTGTGAGGAAAATATTTACAGGGTAAGACCTGGGCCAGGGAACTCAGAATCTGGCTCTTCTGTACAAAAACATCTTTTTAGTGTGTGTGTGGTACTGGGGATTGAACTCGACACCTTGCACTTGACAGACAGTTGCTTAAGCCAATGAGCTATCTCCCGGCACAAAAACATCTTAAAATTTTATAGAAGTAGGACACAGCAATGAAAAAATGAGTGGTATATAATATTAAATGTTTTCTGTCAGAAGTAGCAGTCAAATTTGATGCTGTGTCATATTTGAATATTCTATGAAAAAATTCAAGGTATCAAATATAAAACATTTCTTTTCAGTTCTGAATGCTTAAGATATTAAAGATACACAAGGCAGTACTTTTCAAAAATGATTCTTTCAGAAAATGCTGAATGAAGGAAAACTGTCAGTAAAGAGTTCTTAAAATAGCAAAACTACACATCTAGACAGAATCTACCCCAGAAGCTGGGTATACAAATTTGATAGAAGTAGGATACAGCAATGAAAAATGAGTGGTATATATTAAAGAAAAAAACACAAATTAAATTGCATGGAAGGGTTGGGGATGCAGTTGTGGTTGAGCACTTGCCAGCTAAGGGAAGGGCTCAATCCCCAGCACCGCAAAAAATAAAAATAAATTGTATCTATGTTATAAATACAAACATATGAGCACTGAGGAGGCTGGGGCAGGAGGGTCATTGCAAGTTTGAGATCAGCCTGGGCTACAAAAGTGAGCTCAAGGCCAGCCTGAACTGGATAGCAAGACCCTGTCTCAAAAAGATGAACACACAAAAGACAAAAAAAAAATAATAATAATACTACATATGATGCAGATTACAGAAATAAAAATAACAGCCAGCTTGTAAGCACAGATTGTTTTCATGTCCATTGTTTTTCTCCTCTCATTTGTATTATAAAAAAATGAAATAAAACCAAAACCAGTCAAAACTGAAAAGGGAGCCAGGCGTGGTGGTGCATGCCTGTAGTCCCAGCACTTGGGAGGCTGAGGCAGGAGTATCGGTGTGAGTTCAAGACCAGCCTGCGCTACAAAAATGAGTTCAAAGCCAGCCTGAACTGTATGGCGAGACCCTGTCTTAAAAAGACAAAAAGACAAAAAAAAAAAACCCTGAAAAGGGACCCCGTGAGTATTAGGCACACTCTCTAGGCCCTCAAACGCACTGACTCCCTGGAAGAAGAAAACCTCCTATCTCTGAGTATTACTGTGGCATTTTAACAGGGAGAAAGGCAAGCGCCACTCACCTGCAACACACTCATTTTCAATCCTTCCTTCTGGGAAAGCACAGAGCACTAAGGCAGCAGAGCTACAAAGAGAAAAAGGCGTTGGACCTGGGCAAGCGCAGAACTGATTCACCGGCCCCTCCTGGGAATGGGTGACAGGACCTGGCTCTTCCGAAGCACATCAGCGTGCCACACTGACATGAGGGACCCCTACCCCTCTGGGGGGGGGGGGGTCACAGAACAACCCAGCCAAGCATACCGGGTGGCCTCAACACCAGTGTGCCTGGGCTTGTACAGTGATGATTGCTACTCGGGACCTGGTAATGCGCTGAGACAGTACAGGCAGGAGTGGGCTCTACGGCTGGTACGGATGGGCTGAGAGGGCAGCACGCTGCTCACTAGCAGTGCCACCTTGGGGAGGCTGGTGCCATGTCTCTGCCTCAGTTCCATCAGCTTGCAAGAGGGGGAGGGCAATACAAACCTCTCAGAACACAGCATTTCTTTTGATAGTGACGTTACATTTATTTTAGTATTTATATATATATATATTTAAGGCTTTATAAACCCTTCCCACACTCTTATAAACCTTTTCCACATTTTTAAAAACACTTCTAATATTCTTAACCATTTTCTCAGCTTGTAAACCTCTGTAATCTTAACAACTATGTATACTATAGGGTACTGCAAAATCCTGTGATATAGTGAAAAAATCCACAATAAATTATTTATTTATTTATTTTTTTTGTATTTTAGGAAAGGGTCTACAGGATGTTCAGAGTCTCACCACTAGACCGGACTCGTAGTGATCCGCCTGTTTATAGCCTCCCAAGAGCTGGGATTACAGGCATGCGTCACCATACTGAGTCTCAATTGCTGACTCAGCGCATCTTGGGGGCAGGGTCCGCACAGCAGGCCTGGGGATCGAACTCCCAGCCCTTGTGCCTGCTCGTAGGTGCTTTAATCTGCGGAGCTACTTGGCGGGCCCCACAATAAATAATTTAGATTAATATTTTTTGAGAACCTGTGAAAGAGGGAATCCGTGAAAGTCAAGTGGCTAAACAGTGAGGGACGTCTGTAATTGCTTTCTAACTATATCTCTAGCTTGCTCTCAAATGTCCCATAACAATACAGAGGGGGGGGGAGGGAGGGAGGGAGGGAGA
>PVKN010002871.1:0-40155 GCA_004027915.1 Capromys pilorides
ATGTTGGATTTTTTTAATGAAATGGTTTTAATTCCTTACTGATTCAAACCTTCTAGAATCTTTTAGATTCTGGACTTTTTAGTATCCTGTGACCCAACTGTGTCGTTGAGTGAGATGTAAACTAACAATTAGCAAACTATTAAAGTCTCCTTATTAAAGTCTTTTTTTTTTTTTTTAAAGAAGTTTTTTTTGAAGTTTATTTTTTTTATTTAGGTTTTTTTTTTTTTATTATTATGGCCAGCTCAGCCTGCCCTGGGGGTGGGACCAGCCCAGCATGTGGTGCCAGGGATTGAACTGTGGTCCTGCGGTTGCCTAAGCTTTCCTAAGCAGGCGCTTTAGACCACCGAGCCATCTTGCTGGCCCTAAAGTCTTATTTTGAACTAACACATGTGTGGGCCATCTTAGTGGATATTTTGAGAGGATCCAGGTACTATTTTCTTTCCTTCTTTTGATCATTACAATAGAAATCAGTGTCTTTCTGAAAATCAGAACAATATCAAAAACATCTACTTGGGGCTGGCCAGATAGCTCAGCAGACTAAAGCACCTGCTTAGGCAGAGTACAGCAGCTGAGTTTAAATCCCTAGACTGCTATGCCAACCCCACCCCCAGGGTACGCTGAGATGGCAGTTGAGACTGGGTGTGGTAGTATGTGCCCTGTAATCCCAGCACTTGGGAGGCTGAAAACAGGAGAATCACTTCGAGTCCTATCTATGTAGTGAGACCCTATAGACCCTGTACTAAAATACATTCTTTAAAAAATCAATTTGTTCAAAATTTCACTGCACACTGCCCTGTGCTAGCCTGACCCTGGGGATGTAGTATTAACCACTAAGCAGTCCCCATTCTCAAAGAGCTTATATGTCATGGAAGGGGCAGGAGTTACAGTCAGAGACCCAGATAAACTCAGAATAATAGAAAAATGCTCTTTCTAGCTGTGCGTACTGTCTTTGAACAACCTTCAGATTCCCATTCCAAGGAATTACTTCCATGTATAATAATAGCAGGAAACATCAAGTGTTTGTTCCATACTCAGCCTTGCAGGACCTGGCTCTGGCCTTCTCGTTCCCCAACCCTCATTTCTAACCCCACCCCAATACCAACTCTGTGTTCCATACTTGTCTTGAGGTGCTTACTCTGTTCATAGGGAGTTTTGGTTCACTAGGTCTAGAGAGAGTGGTGTATGGATATCACTGTAGGGTCTTCAGCGGGGAAGAAAAACTCCAGGGGACTGACTGTACTTGGTGCTTGTGTCCAGAACAAAGTGGAAGGAAGTGAAACTGGATTCAACCCACAGGGCCTAGATACCCAGCAGAATCTCTGTGCCAGTGACACAAAGCCAGGTCTCAAGATCTTGGTCTTGTTGGGGAAACAGAGCAGTATGAATTGGAGCTGCCCTTCTGTTCCATGTGATTTACCATCCCAGCTCTCTCCTCCAAGTACCCATTCATTCAACAGACTTTTTTTTAAATCTTGCCCTAGTTATCTACCCTCACTATTTTAGATATGGGAGCTATAATGGTGAACAAACTTAGTGAAGTCTTGCTCTCATGGAATTTTAATTCAGTAGAAAAGATAATAAGCAAATGCATATATAACACTGAGTATCAAGTACCCTGAAGAAAAATAGAACAGAGTAAGGAAATTAAACAAATACTAGTTTCTATATAGTTTAGTCAATAAAGAACTCTCTGAGGATGTGACTCATCACAAACCTGGATGGGAAGTGCAGGAGTTTGCTAGATAGGTGTTGTCTTAGTCACTTTCCTTGTGTTGAGACACAGCCACCCAGTGTCCACAACTTAAGAGACAGCAGGTTTATTTTATCTCATGGTTTCAGCAAGCTCTGAGGCAGAAATGCATAGTGAAGAGCGTTAGGGCAGAGGACAGCTGCTTATCCCATGATAATCAGGAAACAGTGAGAAGGGAGGAACCAGGGAGAGAATACTCCCTTGCAGGTCATGTCCCCAGTAACCTACCTCTGTCCAAGTCCCACATCCCTAATCGCACATGAGCTACGTAACTCTTCAATGAATCAGTCTAATGATGAGTGTAGCACCCCATGATTCAGTTACCTTCCAAACACATGAAACTTTTGAGGACTTTTTTTAAAATCTAAATTGCAACATTCTGTCCCTGACCTCCAGAAGACTTATGTTAAGGTTATTATGTAAAAATTCATTTAGTTCATCTATAAGAACTACCAAAGTCTTTAACAGTTTTAGCAGTGCTTTTAAAAGTCCAAATCCAAAATCTCCTCTGAGACTCAAGGCAAACCTTGGTTGTGAGTTCTCATAAAATTTAAAAAGAAAGTTAAACACTTCCACCCTACAGTGGAATAGGGCAAACACTCCTGTTATGGAAAGGAAATAGGGACATAGGAAGAAATTGGTCCAAACTAAGACCAAAAGCCAGCAAAGCAAACATTAAGTCTTACAGTTCCGTGTGCACCACATAGAGCAGGTTGTGTTCAGTGAACTCCAGAGGGCTTGGGCACTCCTAAGGCAATGCCCATTGTAGCGCTCATGTCTTCTCAATTTGGTTATACTTACTCTGTGTGATGGTCTAGCAGGTGATCCAAGGTCCTGGCATCTCCAGTTTTCGAGGGTCTCCACTGTACTCTTGGCTTCACTCTCACAGCTACACCTACTACCCTTTTAAACACACACTGTTTGGCATTGCAGGACTTCAGAAATCTAGGTGGAAGCCTTCTTGACCCTGTAACTATTACACTTTGCATGTTTGAAAACCCGTCACTGCATAGATGATGAGGTTGCTGCCAACTGGATCAGTGGCCATGCCCTAGAGCCATAGCTGCAAAGGCCTCTGAGTGTCTGGATGGCTGAGCACAGTAGAAGAAATCCCTGGGAACCAGTTCCTTATTTGGATTGTGAGGAGAGAGGGCTCTCACCAAGTGAGGGCTTTACAGTGTATGCCTTTGAGCGTAGGCAGGGTGGGGTCATTCTGAGATGCTCTCAAGCCATCTTTTCTATTGTCCTGATGTATTATTTGACTTTTTAAATACTAATATTTTTAGCAACCATGCTTTCCATGGCCCCAACTTTGCAGGTATTTCCTTTCCAATGAAACTGTAAACTTTTCAAATTATTTGGCTCTGCCATTTGCCTTGGCTGAAAGCAGCCAGCCGTACCCATACACAGCTTGAGTGTTAGGTTGCTTTGACGTTTCCTCTGCCAAATTAATTAGCTTATTGTTCTTAATGTCAGTCTCAGGAAATGGGCAAAATGAAGACAAATTTTCTGCTGGGTGTAATACATGTGGTCTTTAGTACAGCTGCCAGTGGATGCCTACTTCTGAGCTCTGACCAGTATTGCTTGTGAAGCTTAGCTTACAGCTTCTTTAGACAACATCCTCAAACCTTTCCAAACAATTCCCATAAACCAAAGTGTGCCAAGTGCAGTCTCAGCCGTGACCCACTTTTCCTGTTCCAGTTTCTGTCTTAGTCACTTTCTGGTTGCTGAGACATAATACCTGATGTAAACCTAAGAAGGAGTGGTTTCTTTTAGCTCACAGCTTTAATCATGGACAGCAGGTTTCAAGGCAGAAATGCATGGTGAAAAGAGCCAGAGCAGAAGACCTCTACTCATCCCAGGCAGCCAAGAAGCAGAGAGAGAAAAGAGCTGAGAAGGGAGATGCCCCCAGGGACCCACCTCCAACCAGCCTCCACCTCCTAAGAGCACCTTTAGCTACTGAACTCCAGTGGATTTATCCACTGCTGCCTTGATCCAGTCACCTTCCAACACATGAGGCTTTTGTGGGTCTTTTTTCCTTCATCTAAGCCACAACACATATTTGCATGAAGAATGTTCCAAGTAGACGACATAGTAAATTAAAAAACCTTGAGGCAGAAGTGAACTTGGCGTGCCTGGAGAGAAGACCTATACAAGAAAACCAGTGAGACTGGAGAAAAATAATGAGGAAGCACATAATCATAGGTGAAAGAACCAGAAAGTGAAGAACCCAATAGGCTATAGTGTAATAACATGGTGCCTTTAGAGTTTAACAGGAAGTCACTAGCGAGACATTGAGCAGAGGAGGCATTATCTGATTTGAACTTTAAAAGATCCCTGGTGGCTTTCTACAGAATCACCTCTAGTAAGGCAATAATGGAAGCAGGGAGACCAGGTAGAAGGTGTGCAGTAATGCGGGTAAAGATGAGCGTGGCGGTGGTGGAAGCATTGAAGAAGAATGAAATTCAGAATTTAACCTCAAGACAGAACTGATAAGCTTGTCCATGGACTCCATGTAGGATATTTAAAAGAGAGAGGAAAGGAAAATGCCTGAGTTTTATCCCAAGCAACTGAGTTGAGAATGTTGTGGTTCACCAAAATGGTGAGGAGCCTATGAGAAGGAGTAGGGACAATTAATTAAGAGTTCTTATTTGGATGTGCCAATTTTGTTAGACCCATTGTATTCAGGCTAGAGTGGGGTGAGAGATACCTTTAATACTTCAAGCATTGAAGTTTGCCTAAGTCACCAGACAAGAGCAAGAGTGAAGGGAGGGCCGGCCAGATAGCCCAGCAAACTAAAGTGCCTGGCTAAGCAGGGACTGCTGTGTCAGCCCCTCCCTTGGGGCCAGCTGAGACAGCGACTGAGACTGGGCGTGGCAGTGTGTACCTATAATCCCAGCACTTGGGAGGCTGAAAACAAGAGGATCACTACAAGTCTGACCTGTGCAGTGAAACCCTATAGACCCTGTACTAAATTTTAAAAAAGTGAAGGGAAAGAGGAGTGCTAGATCTGGGGCCCTCCCACATGCAGGGAAAGATGAGAAAGATCAGCAAAAGGCAGAAGGAGCAACCAGTGGCATCAGAAGAGACCTGGGCACATAAGTGTCCTGAAAGCAAGAGAGGAGAATGGGAAGACAGTGGCCATTCATCCTTCAAATCTCAGATCAGACTATTACTTCTTCCAAAAGCCTTGCTTCACCTACTTCCTCTCCACATAGACTATGCTAGAAACCCTCCATGTTCCCATAGCACCCGCAGAACACACCATACTGCGTCTCAGCTGTCAGCTTGTCTGACTTCTCTGCTGAAGGGAGGAGGTGCTTATAACTGTTCCTCAAATGAACAGCTATTTCAGACTTCCTGATGCAACATAGCAGGGTGATCTTCAGCTTCCCTGAAATTTCCTGTCCTTTAAGTCAGAAGACAAGTTCTTTAATAACTGGAGCCCTAAGTTGCTGTCAGATGAGTGTGATTTCAGGCAAATGAAGGCCAGCTGCAGAGAATTTAAACTTGCACTTGAGGGTTGGACTCTCTACTTCCCCCTTTGTAGCTGCTGGCATAGATAGGCTCTGTCAGCCCACTTCTGGTTGAGAGCCATATCATTCACTGGAGGTTTTCTCTGATACTTTATCAGGAGTGAAAACAGTTCTACTTAAAATAGTCTGTGAGGTGATCTAGAATGCGAAAAGAGGCCTCACAAGTTTTAAGTGGGGTAGGTACAGGGAGGAGAAAAGAAAAAAAAAAAGGAGGGAAGACAAAGTGAGAACTATCCAGCTTTAAGACCAATGTGATCTTGTTTCCAAAACCATGTATCAGAAAGACATAGGGGTATAGTTTCTAAGCCCCCAATAATCAAATAGTAATCATATAATCCACCTCTGAGTAAGATCTAGAAGAAATTTAAATTGGCAGCTTCAAACAGTAATACAGGATTTCAGTCAAGACACTTAGGTAACATTTTATTATGGCATCTAATCAGACATGTCTCAGATTCCTTTTGTCTTTAAGTCTTTATGATCCTTTGACTTTCAAGCACATATAGTTAAAGAACTGTTACTAACCAGCGTTCTCCGTCCTAGACTCACAGGGCCTCTGGTCTGCAGTTGTTTGGGTTCCCACCTCTAACACAACTGCCTTTCCTTGCTTTTTCATGGATGTGAGGAGGCAGGTAGATGCTCATTAAGAGGTACCTATAGGTCTAGGGAGATAGCTCAGTGGCATAAATGCTTGTGTGGCAAGCACAAGGTCCTGAGTTTAATGCCCAGTACCAAAAGAAAGAAAGAAAAAGAAAAGTACCTATACCATCATTGATAATCTTTCTGAAAATGCCCTTCTAGAACCTCATCTTTATAGAGTCTTACATAATTGGAAACTTCCTTAATATACCACTTAAAAATTGTAAATTAAGTCCATTTACTTCATTATAGAAGCCACATGAATCCAGCTTCTCAGTGTACTTGGTACTATTTTCATCAGCTGATAGTAACTGAAACCTTTAATCTTTTCTTTCTGTAACTCAGAAGGGGAGACCATTGTTAGCATCATCTTGATAATCCCACCATTGTATTCTTAGGACCAGCTTAAAGGAGGTCACTCTTACAAGGATTGGGTAGATTGAGGCACTAGTCACATTGTATCCTTTCCTCTTCATCAGCCACCTTTTTTCCACTGAAGATCCATGTCCCACATGGATCCTTGATGGTCAGGGATGATGAAAAGAACAAAATGAACTTGTAACCATGCACAGATCTGAGGCATTTGAACCCTGATGCACAGCCTCACCCTGTGGGCTCTTGGCCCCTTCCTTATACCTTCTGTTACAATGTAACACTTCCCCAGTCAGATTTTCCTGCTTAGCACCCAGAACCCTGAGTGTTCTCCCTTACTGTTGTGCATCACGAATAAGTCCTCCTTGGCAGGAAGAGAAAACAAAGACTTCTAGATCCTTCACAAGTATATGCCAGTGATGAAGGAAGAGTAAGTACAGAGTGTTAGCAAATAGCAGAAGTTATAGCAGGTTTAAGGGTAAGGACAGCTGTCCAAGAGAAACAGGGAGAAGAATGTAGCCAGGGTGGGCAGGAAGCCCTCTAACCTTCAGGTGCCCAGCTAGGCTCATCCCCATCTGCTCGGAGGAATCTGCCTTCTTAAGACCCATCAACTGCTATCATTGAGCCACAGATTTTTTTGCTTCAGTTATATTTCTGAGCTGATGGCTAACAGGAGCTTTGTGATTTCATGATTTCAGGGCAAAGACGGCACTGCAGCAGTACCTGGCATGATGGGAGCAAGCCTGGGCACATGCGAGCACCCCACGTCCTTGTTTAAGGAAGTACAGGAACTAGCCTCATTTGATTCCTTCTATTTGCACAAGTCACCTTGGACTGCAGGGAGCTGTTTTGCAAAAGCAACTTAGTAGGCTTAGATCTCATTCATCTTGAGAACATTTTTTGAGGTAGTAATTTCCTCAGAGGACTGTGTTTTATTTTGTTTTTTTTCTGAGCTACCTGGACTCTTTATTAGAACAATCAATCATTTTCCTTTGGACCTACAATTTTTTGCCTATGCTGCAGCCACTTTGTGAGTGAGAATGAATGTACGTGTGTGAATGTGTACATGTGAGTCAAATGAGTGGATGTGTGGTTGAGGGATACCTCAGATTTTTCTTTTCTTATTTTGTGTGAAAATCTCTTTTCTACAGATTTTCCAGGGTTTAAGCATTGCTTGCTGTATAAAAAACTTTACTGAATTATATACAGTTTGAATGAAATGTTATTTTAAAAACAAAACAATTGTTTAGTGTTCCATAAAGGTTATGTTAAATTTTGGTCAGATGAATATTTGTAAGTAAAAAAAAAATATATGCACTTCTGAACCTCAACTTACATAGATTTTCTTTATAAAAACAAAAACAAAAAAAGAAAAAGTTGGCTATAGTTGACCTGAATAACAGGCAGTATACATGGTGCTGTGCAAAGTAGTAAGCTAGCATCTCACTGCTAGCCTCTTACTGCCATCAATAGTAGCAGGTACAGAGCCTTTTCTCAGCCTATTTTATTACATTTTCAGGCTTCCAAGTCAGAAGAACAGGGTGGAATGGAGTGAAATGAGGTGACAGATTCACTATAGTTTTTGTAAAACATCAAAGGGAAATTTAACTACTGATAGTGACAGCCCAGCCGTGACAGGCGGCCACCCTGACAGGAGCTGTGAACTGAGAGCTGTCCTAAATCCTGGCGTTGGCGTGGCGGTATCTGGCAAGATTTAGGTGTGGAACTTTATGTCCAAACTAAATGTAGGTTGTCACTTCCTGGAAACAAAGTCAGATCACTTTGTGCTTCCTGAACCAGCATATCACTGTGAAACTAGAGAGTTCTACAGACACATCTGTGGAAAGAAGCAAGGACACAAGGTAGTTTAGAAAGCTGTCTTTCTTTTAGCTATCTCAGAAAATTTTATACTAATTGCTCAGGAATGCTAGATGGTGTGCTTTTGTCAAATAAGATCCAAGATCTTTTCCTGCATGAAGCTAAAATGACTCAAGCTCAGAGGAAAGAATCGCCCCAGGATGACTGAAGATGACTTCTTTTTACAGTGCGTACTGCTTAGCCCTTCTACCACCCTTAGCATCTACTCTGGCTTCTGGGGCAGCTTCCCCGTGAACTCAACAGTTTGCTTTTGACTATTTAAAAGTAGAACCAGCTTCCTTTTCCCTTTGCTAGAAGACCAGAGGCATCAAGGCCAGGATATGAGGCCTTTGATCCAGAGCTTGCGGTGAGTGTGTGCCACTGAGGGGCCCCACGCCCGCCCACCAGCCACTCCTGATGGGTTGTTCACACTGCAGCCTCCCAGTCACCATCCTGCACCTTCCTCAGGAGATTTAAATCTGATTGATTGCAAATGATGTTTTTGAAATGTACTTGATGCAGTGTTTCCTGTTCTCAACATGACCACCCAAGATTCAAACACAGAAATTTCCACATCATATTTTTTCAGAACTTTGTAGATTTTAAAATCTATTGTAACAGGAACATGGGTTTTATGCAGATAGAGTGCTAATATGAGTGAAAGTTCTAAGAAAACCTAATATATTGAGAATAAAGCCTTATTAGGCCTACTCATCATTTCTAGTAATGAAAAAATATTCTCGGTTGGCATTTGTAGCACAACACACTCTAGTGTTGATACTAAAAAATACCAGGTAAATATAAGGAAACCAATAATGAATGCTGAGACAATCTTGAACACAAATAGTATCAGAAAGCTGAAGACCCAATGAAGTAGCATAGTCACACTTCCAACTCTGGATGAATCTTGCCTGCGACAAAAAAAAAAAAAAAAAAAAAACAGTGGGCAAATAAAAAGTGCTTTACAATAATTAACTTTTGATTTGAATGAACGAAGGGAAATGTATTTATTAAAACAAAGCTGTTTGCTGCTGCTTACACAGGTGCAGTGCTCGGTCGCAAGGAGGTGGGAAGCAGGGGTCGTGGTCTCGCGTCTACCGCCCAGGTTCTTAACTAAGCTTCTCGCTCTCTACTGCATTCTGTTTCTCCTTTTGTGCCCTGATTGTAACCCAAAATTTATGAACTAGAAAAGAATGTCCAATTTAATAAGTTGCATTTTTTTTCCTTAAGCACTTTATTCAGAACAGTACATGTTCTTCTTTTAGTGTTTGGATAATATGATTTTAACACATGCTAATAAAAGCCAAGAAAAATCATGGCAACTTCTAAAAAGGAGTCTGTTTTCCAAATGTCTGGAACATTAGGAAACATTAGAAGATAGTGTGTACTGTCTTTTGGAATCTGTGTTTCTTTGTGCCCAAAGGGTTGAAGAGTGGCTTTGCACTTTTGATTGGAATTGTGCCTTGGGGCAGTTAGGTTTCAGAAGCAGGTGCAGTGGTTGAAGACCTCACCCTCTCTGGCTTCCTGAAAACTGCAGGCCCTTGCTCAGTGGCCAGTACCAACCACCAAGACACACCCCCCTTGCCATGCAGTGTTGTCCACCCCATCCTCCTTACCTATGCCACACCTCCACAGCCACCACCCACTGGACTCAGGTGGCCAGCCCGCTGCAGGGACACAGGTTGCACTCGATTACTCTGTGCTGCCTTTGCTCTGTCTCTGAGATGTGCACAGCACCTCCCAACTCAAGCCCTCACTGGAAACAGAAACCTAAGGGTACCTGCCCCAGAGCATGGGAGGGAGATGGCTGGTGGGGAAGGGAGTTATAGTGGCAGGGAGCTCTGAGGTGACTTGAGAAGATAGGAAGCCCAGGTATGCCCCATTTTCATAATTACCAGGAAGAAAACCTGGAAATGAGAACTGACCACGGAAAGGAAAGAGGCATTCTCCCCCAGGTCCTCAGGGAGGGTTAGCAGGAAAGGGTCCAGGCACTTTGCCACCTGGGATGGGGACCGGTGCTGTCCCATCCTGCCCCTTGCACTGACCTTCCCTGAGTACTGAGCAGAGGGGCATGTGTTTCTCACGTAATGGAACTTTTGGGGAACCAAACCCTTGGTTCCCCCAGGGCCCATGGAGTTGTCTGCCAGGCTACCTTTCCTCCCTCTTGCCTTGCCACCAAATGCTGGCTTTGGCTTTGCCATGCCATCTGCCATCTTACTGAGGGCAGGGCCACAGCCAACTCTTGGAGTGGAGCCACCCTCCTTGTCCTTGTGGGGCGTCCTGGTCTCCTTCCTTCAGGTACCATACTGGGGAGCTGGCAGCCCTCACTGTTCAGACAGGCCCATCCCAAAGTATCTTCTGTTGTGAGAAGTGGGGCCCAGGCCTCCAAAGTACCGCCCTCTGAGAGTCAGCAGGCCTTAAGCCCCTCAGGAGTTCTTACCCAGTCCTCCACTTCATGTGCCCTTAACCTTTGGCAGATGCCACAGCACCTCTGAGCAGCCTGAGTAATGGAAGGGTGTGTGTGTGTGTGTCACCATTCCTCCCTCTCTGGCTCTGTCACATAGTGCTTCTTGAGCTTCACTCTGCCCATAGCTATTTCTGGGAAGGTTTCATGATTTGTGAATGACAAAAATGCATCACACCCTCAGCTTAGCTCACCTCCTGCTTTTAGAGGTTCCATCACTCCATCTCTCATCTCACCATGATGGAAGAGCCTTTGCTTCCTGGCTTCTAGGGTTATTACAGTCCACAGAGTGCAAACACCCCCTACCCCAGCTTATTCAGAGCTGTCTGTGGCCTGGAAGCCTGAGGGTAGAGCTGTTAAGCTCCTTGAAGGCAGTTGCCAGCTCATACAGGCACAGATCCAGTCCACCTCTTGAGCCCACACACGAGGGAAGCGCACACAGTGAGCTGTGGTCCTGCAGTTCCAGAGCAGTGGGTCCCGCTTCCCTGCAGCCCTGCTGAGCACACTTTCACAAAGGACCCTGGGCAGATCTTGATAAGCACTGTGGGCATGGCATCTCGATCTAGAGGTGACAAAAGTCACAAAAAAAAAGTGGCCTTAAATGGTACTCAGGCCTTGGCTGCTGCTGCTGCTCCTGTTGTTCCTCTGGCTGGAGAGCTCTTCCCGGGTCACTTGGCCCTTCTCCATGTTCAGTCACTGCTCACAGGCGTCTCCTGAGACATGCCCGCCACTGTCCATAATGGCTCCAGCTTCTGCCAGGGACCCACCAGCTGGGTGTGTCCTTCATTGTAGGTGTTTACTGAGCCCAAAGTTGAACCAGAGACCCACTGTCTGGGCCAGAAAGTGTAATGCTATTTTCTGGGGGCCCACTGCCCATCTGAGGAACTTCAGGTCCTAGGAGTATGCTCCAGAGAAAACCAGCAAATGAGAGATTACTGGCATTTCCTTCGTGGTGTGGAAGAACACAGCCTTTTTCCTCAGAATAGCATATACCCGCTGGGCTTGGTGACCTTACAATGAAACAGCAGATTGCGAAGAGGGAATGGCAGGGCACAGTAATATTACCAGGACTTCCTATTTGCTGTGCTCCTCGAAGGAAGTCCTTTAGAAGACTGGCAAAACCACACAACTGGTGAAGTTGGAGACAGCCTGGCTCCACTCAGCTTTCAGGTCTACTATTAGACCTTAGTGAAAGAAGTGAGGAAATACCAAGAAACTTAGACGACCCTTGCTTCCACATGCAACTTTCTGTAGCTTTTGTAATGCGTCCTGGTTCATGTAGAGCCACAGATGGACAGATCAGATCTGGCAGGGTTAGGTGGCTGTTGTGGAAGCTGGTTTATACCTGCCCCCACAGCAGTGTGCTAGCAATGTCGCAGCCTACCTTGTTGAACTTGAACTCGTAGTTAGCAAGTGAGCATCTAAAATTGCTTACCAATTGGCTTATTGAGTAAGTTTACTGTTGGGAAGGCACAGCCCTGTGTGATTCAGTATCCCCTAAGGTGATGCTGTGTCTCAGCGTAGTACAGTATAGTAACTAAGGCATATTTTGTAAAATCCAGAAAACCTCTATGTTCTGTGTACTGTTTAATAGGGCAGGAGAGTACTATTATTTTCGTTGTCCACAAAGGCCACTAAACCCAAGACGGCATTGATACACAAAAAGTTCTTATTGTGAGGTTCCTTCCCTGTAGACACGAGTGCTCAGACATTGCGTGTCACGGCCTTGTGCCCTTCCCTGGGTACTGTGCTCAGAAGAACAGTACAGCATCTCAGCTCACGTCCTCAGCAGTGCGCCTTCAGCCTCGGCACCTGTGGGATGACAGATGTTTTGTAGGACTTCTGAAACCGCAGTGGTCAGTCCTCCAGCCCACCCACTGTCCACAGAGAAGCCAGGAAAGCAAGGACTGTTATCACGGAGGACCCAGCTAGTGGGCAGGCTAGGAGGGATAGCCAGCGTGCATGTTAGGGACAAGGACTAGAAAAATGGAAGACATTTGTGTAGCACAGGTGCCACCAGGTTATGGGCTTTACATGCTGTCTCCTTTTATCTTCACAGCAGATCTGTGAGGAAGATGATTATGATGGACTTACTAGTTTAGGGTTATTTCCATTTCACAAATGAGGAAACAGACACAGAGAGGGTAGCTTTCCAGAAGGTATTCAGCTGAGTAGTGGAGCCAGGATTCCTCAGGACCATGTGTCTATGGAGCTTGAGTTCCCCCATCCTCAGGGCCTTTTCCTTGGCAGGAACTGTGCTAGGTAAGGGGAAGGACATCTGCGCCCCAAATCAAGATGTGATACATCCAGACCCCAACAGAGCCACTCTAAAGCAGCACTTGCCAGAGGCCGAGTGGACACGGATTCCTGAGGCACCATCTGGGCTCAGGTTGTTTCCCTTTGCTTGCTACCATCCAGCTCGCCTGACTGTCACTAGTGTTTCACAGGTAGTTCACCCTCCTACTGCCTCTCACTTGGCCCAGAGTTACCCCTGTGTCCCTCCTGTGACCCCAGGCACAAAGGAAATGCACATGAGTGCAGATGGAGGGGAGGTGGCCCTGGCAGGGATGACTGAGGAACGACAGGCACTGGGCTGAACCCAGGTCCCTTGCGCCACACTTCCTGGGACTTGCTGACTCCCTAAGCTCTGAGCACTCAACTTTTCCCTCAGCTGGCTGTCGGAAAAATTACCTCCCAGGGCCATAGCAAGGATTCAACAGGGGGCAGCACAAGCCAGCTTCTGTCTGCCTCATCTTACCCTCTGTCCACTTTCATTCTGAAAATGTTGATCTTTAGATCTTAAGACCATGAGCATGCCAAACGTCTATGCAACACATTGGTTAGGACCCAACCAGACACACATAGGATATAATCACTTCAGATCCACAGTGGCATTCCTCCCAAAGGTCCAAACTGCACATCCTTTAGTTTTTCCCAGGATGTTCATCTCATCCCCCAGCCTTTCAACGTTGCCTCAGTCTCAAGGTGGAGACGCATAACTCAGCAGCAGGAATGGCAGTCCTTTCCCTTCTTAGGCACTGAGCTGTCATGTGTGCTCTGAATCCCTTGGGTTCTCACCCAGATTTGGAGGTACTGATGGGTGAGGTGCACCTTTCTAAAGGCTGTGAATGCCCCCCATGAAGGGAAAGGTCCTGGACTCTGATCACCCAAGCCAGTGCAGGCTCCAGGACGGGGCCTACTGTGTAGTCCCTTCTCTGCGAGCCCACAGGGGGCTCCACCAGGGGTAGACAGAGCATGGAGGATTCAAAAGGGCACTTGGCTTTGAAGCAGGCTTCAGAAAGTTGCGTACAGGCCAGGGACTTAGCTCAGCAGCACAGCACCTGCCTGGCAAGCACAAGGCCCTGAGTCTTGATTCCCAGTACAAAAAAAGAAAAGAAAATGATGTACATTTTCCCAGTGGTTTCCACATGAAAATGCAAAGTGCCTTTTCAGTGAAAATATGACTCCAAAATAAGCAGCAAAAAATATACTAAGATATTAAGAAATAGTATTACTGATCTATGAAAAAAAGTTTAATATTGATACTAAAGTTGCTTGCTGACCCATATTTTCAGAACAGGACTTTATTAGATTGAATTAATTGTAACTAAATATATACTTAAGTACCTAGTCACAAATTCCTTTTCACGTCCAATTTAATAAATCTGCCTTGAGAACTTACCCTGAAAGGCTTCCATGTCTTCGTCTGAAAACTTAAAACTGGGGAAAAGCAATGCCAGCTCTCTGTCGGCATCTTCTCTGTCTCGGCTTCCATGCACAGCATTAAAGGGCATTTCGGTGCCATACTGAGCCCGAAGACTGGGGACATTGGCAAAATGTAAAAGAAATAATTGTTTCCTTTGTAAAGAAATGTTCTGCTTCTGGCAACATGACTTCAGCTACCAATCAGCACCCTGTATTTCTGTGAAATTGCTTCCTCTTTGTAGAGCTACCAAGAACACCAGAGATGCAGGAGTAGCGCATCTGGCGGCCTGGTGTTTTACACACAGACCTCACCGCTTGCGTGGAGCTGTGAGGGAGAGAGCCATTCCCATTCAAACGTGCATATGTAAGATGCAAGCACTGCCGTTTTGCCTGTGCTCCTGTTAAGGGCCAGCACCGAGGACTTCTGTGTTTGAAGCACTGTTCTCACTGCCTGTTCCAGCTTCTTTTTCTAACCCAACTGCCTCACACACAAATGCCCTTGACGTATTGTAAGGCATGACTGCAATTCCTGGGCCTCTTATCCTGTCATCCGGATCTCACAGTATCAAAGGCCAAGGGCCATTGGTTTGGCATTGGTGATACTCAAGCAACTCATCACAGGGCCAAGAAGCAGATCACGCCAGTCTGGTGCAGTAGGATGACCAGTGTGCTCCAACTCCAGAGGGCCTCAGGACACCCCCAGTGGATGGGTGGCGAGCTGTATACACAGTATAGATTCCCAGCTACCCCAGGCTCTTACTTGACAGGCCTGAGTGGGACTCTGGAAGCTGTATTCTGGGAATCTTCTGGCTAAGAGATAATAGTCATGAGGACCAAATCACGCAGCAGCCTCCATAAGAGGGCAGAGGAGGGAGGAGCCCACTCACAGGAGGTGCTTGACAAACACTGGGCACCAGATCAGAGCAGGGGGTGTCGGCACCTTCTGACCATCATCGAGCTTTGCGTTACCCACAACTCTCGGCCCAGTGCCAGTGGGGTGTAGGTTTTCAAATGAATGCAAGGACCACAAATGGTAACAGTACCTTTCAGGCTGCTCCCTCCTAGCCACATTGGGGTCACAGGGTCCCATGAGGTCTCGCCAGGCAGTGACCACTTCCTCGGTGTCCTCTGCTCTGGTGAGAATCAGGAGGTGGCTCGGCCCACTGCACATGTGACGTACCAGCTTTCCAAAGACCTCCTAGTTACAGGGAGGGAAAGGGGTGAGCCTAGGTAGGGGCCAGTGAGGCCTATAGAGTGTCAGGGAACCTGTCGTACCCACAGGAGAGAAGCTAGTAAATATCCTGGCCACCCACCAGTATGCCCCAGGAGACTCGGCCACTGTCTGGCCATCTCTGCCTGCTGTGGACATCCTGGGTGAAGCTCATGGTGACCAATCACACTCTGAGAACCCCAAAAGGTGGAACTTTAGGTGGACTCAGTTGGGACTGGACATAGGATAATTATAAGAGGTTATGCAGAAGCATTTAAAAGACCATACATGTGGAAATCATGGATGGATACAGGATAGCCAAAAGTGTGATACAGCTGAGACTTCGATAGGGTGCAGGGTGTCGGAGGTTGAACCGAAGGCCTCACACAGGCCCGGAAAATGCTTCATCACTGATTTACATCTTTAGTGCCCCCTTCCATGTTTTATTTGTGGCTGGGAGGGTCTCACTAAGTGGCCCAGTGTAGTCACAGTGTTGTCCTGCTGCTTCAGTCTCCTGAGTAGCTGAGATTATAGCCACTGTGCCCAGGATAGGAAATTGCTATTTCATTAAAATCAAAATCTTTCTCTGCAAGTATTAAACTGTACCTGATATAGGCTATAATCATTCTGAGAGCAAATTCATGACCCACTTGCTATCCATATTCTTATTCTTCACAGTAATTTAGCTTTTCCCAAACTACTGTCAGCCTATTAGTATAATGTTGAGGGACAGAAAGAGAGGAGTGTTGAACGTCTGGAAGCCGATGAGCAGACCTCTCCAGCTCTGTGTTGGTAGAAAAGTCGCATTTCTGCCTCTGTCATAGTTCTCTCTTCATGTGTTAGAATGTCAAACCCAGCTTCCTGGATCTGTAGAATATATAGTAAGTATTTCAAAAGTGACTTGAAATCAAGCCCAAATTTACATTTAACTTAATTGAAAGGGGAAAAATAAAGGCATAAAATATATGGGAGCCCTCAGAGTAACTGTCCCGATCAGACTTCCTATTTTCATTTACTTGAATGGAATTGAGTTACAACTCCTCAGATCCCTTCTATGCCTTCTTTTCCCCCAGGACACTGCTGCCTGATGCCCACCTCTGTTTATCCACCAGAAAGGACATGAGGACAGTTGTGCAGGTAAATGCTATCTTACCTTCATAATAATCTCATCAGTCTTTCCATGGACCACTGCATCTGGTTTAATGATGGCCAGAGTACAGGTCTTTGATGACACTGAAATAAGCAGGGGAGATGCTGTTAGGCAGTGGTCTTGGAGGCTGTTGGGAGGCCTCTGGCAGAGACAGTATAGCTCCTGCCAAGGCTGCACTACACCACATGGCAGGGGTGAACATGGCTCCCGCATTCCCTCCCAGGCCTCTCGGCTGTGCCCCTACAGACCTAGGCTCCAGGAAAGTATAAGGCTGGCCCTAGCCAACTTCAGTCTGGCTTTGAGGGAAGGAAACCACCTCAGCAAACCCAGGGTGAGGGGACACATGGCAGAGAAAATGCCAAAAGACTTTGGGAACAGAAGCCCAGAGGCAATTGAATAGTTGGCCTGCAGTTGGGCGGGTGGAGGGCTGGAGCACAGGCAGCAGAGGTCCAGCACCCTCATCCCTTCCTACCCATCTCTCATGATCCTCAGCCTCCTACTGCTGTCAGCTCCAGCAGGTACTTTGCTTTGGCTGCGTTTTATCGTTCCTTAACTTTCCAGCTCCCACACATGCTACCATACTGCAACTTGAACTGCTGCCTCAGTTCAAGTCCCCCAGGGAAGAAGGTCAAGTTGACCTACTCATTTTGTTTTGTTTTTAGGATTTTTTTGTTTGCTTATGTTTCATAGTGCTGGAGTCGACCCCAGGGTGTATGCAAGGCAAGTGCTGTACTACTGAGCTACATACCCAGCCCCAGATAGTTGTGTGGAGCAGAGGTATCAGTCATAGGTCATTGGCTGGTCAGTGGATTAACTGCCTTGGGTCAGGGTCTACCATCCAGTCAGCTGAGCAAGGAATGAGGGAGGGAGGGGCCCCGTGGCACAGCCCTCTGCTTAGCCCCAGCTGTGGGTGGGCCCGGGCCTCTCCAGGAGCAGCTCTGCATTCCATTCTCCTCGCACCTGCAAATGCAGCCTTGGTGGGTCCCAGAATCAGCACTCTCCTACTGTGTCCATTTTCCGCTTCCCAGCTTCTATTGGTTGTGTCACCATTAAATAAAACAATGCCTACATTTAAGGCGGGTTTTCTACTCAAAATCTGAAACACATGTGAACTGAAAGAGTATATTCTAAGGTTTCCTACACTACAGAGACATGATTTGGGAATAAAATGAGGTGGGGAGAAAGAGGATATAACACAAAAAGGAGGTAACAGTTTCTTCCTGCAGGAGCCAAATGGCTCTCTTTTCACACTTCGAGGTTTTCTGCCTTTCCTAAACTGTCTCCTTCCTTGTTAGAACCTGTTAGAATTCAACTCAAGTGGTCCTTATCCACACAGGAAGAAACGGCCTTTCTACTGCATGTGATAACCATTTTAAAACTTCCTTCACTTTATCAGTTTCGCTCGTGAAATAATCCAGTTCCCCTGGTGTGCCAGTTACCACCAAGAGATAACTCCCCAGCAGCAGCCCGTGGACCGCCACTGTCTTCACACTCCAGGCCAGGCTGCTGTGGCCAGAGGAAAGTCCAGGTAGGCCTGCTGCGCCCACAGGTGTCCAGCCTGTGGACTGACGCTTACAGAATCAGGAAACAAGCAGGTAGAGGTATGTTGTGTGGGGCATGGGGCTGCAAGGAGGAAGGCTGTCTGGTATTTCAGAAAGAGACACAAAAAGAAGCTTCAACTTCCACTTCAAGTGAACACTGAGAAAATACCAGTGCCATCACTTTGCATTATTGGTGTCATTCCTACCCTACCATTTTACTAAGCGGAGCTGGGTGACGCCCATGAAAGTCATTCATGTTACATGTGAACATCATCAGAAAGAAGTGAAATATACCCAGGCTGCTGTTAAAGAGCAGAAGAGAGATTCCACACAGAATGTCTGAACTCGGGCAGTGAGAGGCAACACATCCCATGGCCAGTCTGCTGGACAGAGTGCTGCTTGCTCCGTAACCAGATTATTCAAACATCAAATCTGAACCTGCCTTGCCTTCTGGCCTTGCTTCCTGGTTCTGTACTCACCCATGTCCTCCTCTTCACCATCGTCTTTTTCATGAGAAAAGCATTCCTCTTCTCGAGAAAGAGCCTCATCTTTAATCTAGTATAAATTGGTCATGAGCAGAGCATAATTAGCCAGCTTAGTATCACTAATATCTTCAAAACACTAAGAAACAACAAAAACGAAAGGTCTAAAATACCGAGCAATAGTAAGAGGATGTCAAGATTATCAAAATCTTAAGACACTGTACAAGATCTTTCCCAGTATCTGGAGGGGGATGGAAGAGTATTGGGGCTTGAACCCAAAGCCTTCACAGCAAGCTACATCCCAAGCCCTTTTTGTCCTTTTTTTTAAATTTTGAGCAAGGTTTTGCCAGGCCCCTAAGTTGCCTGTTCTGAGCTTGAATTTGTGATCCTCCTGCTTCAGCCTCCTAGAGTGCTAGGATTACATGTGTGTACCACCATGCCTGAAAAAGCTTCTAGCTCTTTTGACAAGTGTTTATGTAGAAACTTATGAAAAATAAAGAAGAGATAGGTGATGGGAGGACAAAGAATTAAAATGCAAATAAATATTAACTGATAGGCTACATAGTGCAGAGCAGAAAGGGATACATCATGGCCCCCGCAGGCACATGAAAATGTGGCCACTTAGGAGGAAAAAATGGCTGTTATTTTGCGGGGAAAGCATAGGGTATTTAGGAAGCTTTCCTCTGACAGCTGGAGGTTGGCCTGGGCAGGATAGGAAGGACTTCTCGCTCCCCGCTGCGGGCACACGTGAGTGTAGGCAGGACCTCCACTCACCACTTTTCGCTCCCTGCCTTCAGCCAGCACCTTCTTTTCAGCCTCCAGTTGGTCAAGGATGGTCTTCTGCAGCAGAGGGGCATTTGCTCCTCTAACCACTGCCACCAGCTGTCCTCCCTGAAATGAATGACAAATCACATGAGCTCTTCCTCACATAGTTAAACCTCCCTTAAGAGACAGCAAGAGTGCTGTAAAATGTGTTGACGGTCAAGGCCCATTAATCCCAGGACCACGGTCCCCACGGTCCATTTCCTGTGTGAGTTTGTTCATCTCTGCCGATACCTTCTTAGGCCATCCCACCAGGATGCCCTTGGGTTTGCTCTCAGTTCTAAAATGCTTTTCTTGATCCAAATGTGATGGTACATACTTATCATTCTGGGACTCGGGAAGCTGAGGCAGGAAAACCACCACAAATTCCAGGCTAGCCTGAACCACATAGCAAAACCCTACCTGAAATCCCCCCCTATTAAAAATTATTTTTCTCTGTCCTTCTGATACGCTCCTTCTACTCTAGGACCCTCCCTTCAAAGCTTCCCTCAGGGCCACTGACAGTTACAGAAGAGTACACAAAAATGGTAAGTGACTAAGTGACTTATGTTACTTAGTAATGTATTCAATTAACAGATATCTACTGAGCACTTTCTGTGCCAAGCACTACTATGCCAAACACTTAGGAGATAAAGGTAAAGAGTATAAATGTTAAGCTTAAAAAGACATGGCCACTGCCCTCAAGGAAGAAGGAAGTGGTCGTGCCAAATAACAGTTAGGATACACTTAGTCCGTCCAGGTAGACTGACCATCCACCATTCTGCTTCCAGTCACCTGAGTTCAAACATTCTGTGTACTGCAACTGCAGTGTACTTACTGCGAAAAACAGAAAGGTGGGCTCACACTTCCCTCGGTATTTTTCAAGGACATCAAGACAGTCTGCTTCTGCCTAAAGAAGAAAAGTTGTCAGCAGGTGCTTGGGTACAGTGGGTGTAAGGCCACAGGAGCTGCGACCTCCCCCAGAGAAGCCCAGCTCGCTGTCCTAGTATCCTCTCATCAGAGCTGTTTTGTCGATACATTGGTACAAGACTCTCAGCAACCTACCACCTTGAAAAACCAAGGGAGGAAGAAGTGAGTCTCCTGCTTCCACACAGTGGCTGCACCTATCTGAGGGAATTCCACCAGCTAACGTCCTTGCAGCCATGACTGGCAACAACAGACATGAGAGGTCCTCAGACGTTGCCTTCACTGGCTGATAAACCCACCGCTAGCGACAGGCAAGCTGTGTGCCACACACTTTAGGGTGGTGCCAAAACTGACTCTACTGGGAGGAAGCGCATAGTCCTTGAAGGCCACCTTCTCAAAAGACTGGCATTAAGTTCCCTCCTGCCTTTATTGAACCTCAAACACATGCTGTGAATCAACAGTATCTCTGACAGGCATTATGCCTCTCTATAAAACAAAGAATGGAATGCTTAAACTCTGTGCCCTAACAGTGACATTTCAGGCATTAGGTCACGAGGTCCTCTCACATCTCTAACCTCTCTTGCAACATAGTATTTCTGAGCCAAGCTGGAGCCCTGGAATGGCGTGCATTCCTTTTCCTCACACAGCACCGAGAAACTGCCCACACCAACAGGGCTTTGGAGAGGTAATTTGGGAGGACTTTTGGTAATTTCACTTTATATCTAGAGAAATTATAGGGCCCAGTGACAGTATCAACAACTGATGCCTTTCGGTGACCTGAAAACACCAGTTCTTGCTTCCCATTCTTTGCTGTTTTTCCAGTTCATTTTGCAGTGTTATACGACTGCTGCCAAGAATCTTACTAATGCAAAATGTAGAAGGTCCAGGCCAAACTCAATCCTCATCTTCTGGAAGAGGTTCACCATAGGCTTGCAGGGCCCACACCAGCCTTGGTAGACGTCAACAACTGCATGGAGCCAAGAAATGGGGTTTATTCCTGGATGTTCCAGCCCTTCAAATGGACATCTATTTACAGGGGTACTCACTGGTGAAGGATTTATTATCCCGTCTTATTATGAACCAACATGGAATCACAGTATTCTCTTATTCTTCTAGATGCAATATATTGAATTCTAAATATAACAAAGTAAGCACAACAGAAAATCATTTTCTGACTAAAGATGATTCCTCTGGCAACTACAGCCTATAGAAAGCGGTGCAGCCACTGTATCTGCACCAAACATATTCAGGACGTGCCCAGCCTAGTCATACATGACACAGCAGTGAGTGCTATATTATGACTCACTGGTGGCCACGTTTTAGACAAGGGACGTTGGCCACAAGGCCTTCCTGCTCACGGGGTTTGTGCCTGGCCCACATGGTGGCATTTCTTTCCAGAGTAGTGCAGTCATGGGGAGATAGTGGGAAAACCCTACTCTTAATACATACCATCACAGTGGCCTCTAAGGAGGGGACATGTTCAAACCACAGCCCAGCAAAATCAAGTTCTGAGCTGCGTGTGTCTGCTCCCTTGGTCTAGGCTCTTTCAACTGCTCCTGGAAAAGGGCCAGAGTCACCAACTCCGGTTAATTATTGATTGGTTCAGCCAGATAGCATAGTTCCACAGGAAGTGGGAGGCAGGCTGACTATGGGGAGTGAAGAAGGCAGAGAGGGTTGGCAGTGAGGACAAAAGGGAAATCAGGAAGGAATATCCTCCTTCAAAAGGAAAGAGAAACATGGGGAATGAAAATCAAATGTTCATGGAAAGGATCCCACCCTGAACCTAGCACAGAACAAGAAAGAATGGGCTGGGTGGAGATGACTAGAGTAAACTCAGTTCTAGATGAGCTGGGTTTCTATGCCAATCAAAAAATCAAGGACAAAGAACTTTAATCTAGCTTTAATCTACAAGTGAGATACAAATATACACATGTGAGAGAGAGACTGTGTGATGTGTGTGTGGCTGGTCAAAACATTCGGTTAATAATTAAATTTTAAAAATACATTAAAGTAAAAAAAAAAAAAAAATCAAGGAGCCGGCAAGATGATTCAGTGGTTTAAAGCGCCTGCTTAGGAAAGCTCAGGCAACCATAGGGACTGCGGTTGGATCCCCAGCACCACATGCTGTGCCAGCCCGACCACCAGGGCAGGCTGAGCCAGCCATAAAATAAAGAAATAAAGAAACAAACAAACAAACAAACAAATAAATAAAAATCAAGGACAAAGGTCACAAAGAAAGCGGGATGCCCAAAAGAGGACCAAGGCATGAGAACAGTTGGGGCTGCCCTGTTGTCCAGGTAGAGGTTGACATTTTTCTGAGAACAGGACATTCACAATTGACAGGGACTTAGATTTCAGCACTCTACAGGTTGCAGGTGGCGCCCAAAAAGGTCAATGGGTCAAAACAAGAAAAAGTCTGAAAACTCAGGACCCTGTAAACAGGCCTATGGAGAGGCAGAATCATGCCCCAAAGGTTAAAAAAAAAAAAAAAAAGCTGCGATTACATTAAAATCTCTATGTAGGATTTGTACTGATTGTTCACCTATCATTTCTACCAGAGTCTTATACCCTCTTGTCTTCCTCAGTTGCGGGAGGACCTGTGGGAACAAAGGGAATGGTGGAATCGTGCAGGGATGGACTCTGAAAGACAGGAACAAAACACAGAAGACAACTAGACAACTGGAAGGAACAGCAGAGACAGAGAGAGAGAGAGAGAGACAGAGAGACAGAGAGAGAGAGTGTGTGTGTCTGTGTATATGCACATGCATTTGCACGTAGAAACCTGATTAGACTTTTGCACGTTAGAAGGCCAATAAAAATGAGCCAGGAAAAAGCACGACTTCCCAGATAATGGTTGGCTTTGGAAGCAAGTTTGTGTAAACTCTAGAAAGAGGGAGAAACATATGTCCTGTGTATGAGTGTGTGTGGTGTGAGCGTGGGTGGTGTGAGTCTGCCTGCCTACAGAGAAGGGCTTCATATGAAGAAGGAGCCCTTCTTCCGTCAGCAAAAAGCCAGGAGCCACCTAGAACAGGCTCAGCAGACTCCATGCTCAAGAGACGTTGGCTACTATCACACAGTGCCCAGAAGAGTGGTGTGGAATATGGTAATTTCTCAAAAAGTATTGTTACAGAAATAGAAGGGCCAGCGAGATAGCTTAGCGCACTAAGCCTCTGCTTAGGCAAGCGCAGGGCCCAGTACCATAAACCACGTCAGCCCCACTCCTGGGTGTGCTGAGCCGGTGAATGAGTGAGCACGGTAGCACATGCCTGGAATCTCAGTGCTAGGGAAACTAAAAACAGGAGGGGTACCACAAGTCTGAGCTCTGTAGTGAGACCTTGTACCAAATACATTAAAAAGAAAAGAAAAGAAATAGAAGTAATGATTTGTTTTATCCCAGCATTATATTCTAGTTGCCCGGATAAGACACAGGGACACAATTAAAAAGGATTTATAACCCTTGAAGCAGGAGAGGGTAGTAATACTCACACCCACAGAGCAGGATCAATACAACTAGCATGGATTTCACATCTACCTGGCCACAGGCATGGGCAGGTCTGTTAAAGATTCAAGGTGAAAAAGCCAGCACCATTGTGTTACAGGCTGGGGCAAAGCAAGACGGCACCCACACTGACGGGCTACACCAAAGGGTGTGCCTAGCGTGGGGGTAGCCAGAGCCCCAGGGGCTCCTAGGAGGAAGAAATCACACAGAAATTCAGGAAAGATGTGAAGCAGGAAGACTAAGGTAGAGCTGGGCCTGGGAAAGAGAAAGCCATCTACAGGTTGTGATATACTATGGTATTCACACCACCAATAGTGTGAAGAAGGGGGCCGGGGAGATAGCTCAGTAGAATAAGCACTTGCCTGGCAAGCGTAGGGTCCTGAGTTCAATCCCTGGTACTGCAAAATAAAATAAAATAATAGAAATTGTGTAAAGAAATGGGGAAACTTGTGGTATGTTCCCAGAAAATGTTAGAGCTCTGGATTCACCTCAGGACACAGCGATAGGAAGTGGTTGAAAAGACAGATGAAATCATAAGGGGAGAGAGTTCTTACATACTGAATGATCTGGAACTGGAGGCACCAAAGGATAGAAGCAAATATGAACAGACCTATTTATAGAGAAAAGAAATGAGCAGACATACAGAATGACAGTACCTAGAAAAAGCTGGTCATGGTGGCACACACCTGGAATGCCAGTCATTCTGGAGGCTGAGGAAGGAAGATGGCAAGTTCAAGGCCAGCTGGCATGTAGCTCAGTGACCGAGCACTTGCCAAGCACGCATAAGCTTCTGGGTTCAATCCCCAGTATAAAAAGGCAAAAATTTCTGGGGATGGCAGCAGGGAAAGGTAATCCCAGCACTTAGGGGCTGAGGTAGGAGGATATGATTTGGGGTCAGCCTGTACAGCACAGTGAGTTCAGGGCTGGTATGGAGAACATAGCGAGACCCAGTCTCAAAAAATGGAGAGGGAAGGGAAGGCCCTTAAGCTGAGGCTAACAAGGCCTTTTTCTTTCATCTGGTGCTCACTCAGATCTCCGCTCTGGTGGAAGGCAGTTACTATGCAGCTGCAGTGAAATAGGAATGGCAAGAAAACTATGGCCAACAATCCCTGAGGACTTGAATCTTTGAACAGCCATGTGAGTGAACTTGGAAATAGATCTTCTAAGGTCCACGAATAGCCACATAGATGAGCTTAGGAAGCAAAGAAGCCCCAAATGCAGCCTTGAATTCCTCCATCTGACACCTTTCCTGCACTCTTGTGAGACCCTGTGGTCACCCAGCTAGGCTACATTCCTCACCCACAGAAACTGTGGTACACTAAGGGTTGAGTTTTTGAACCACTGGTTTTAGGGAACATTGTTATTCAGCAATGTATAATGATACATAGAGAGAAGGGGTGAGCCATGGACAGTGGCTGTTTCATTTCCTGATGGTTTCAGTCCTAGTTGTGGTACCTGGCTCACTCTCCATCCTCTGAATTCCAAGGGACTCCTGTTTTTCCTTCTAGTATATTCTTTTTTTGTATCAGGTAATTAGAAGTTTCTATGACTGCGCACCAAACTATCCTGAGTACAGCAGTCAGCTCTAAAACAAGGGAACTCCTGCGGTATGACGTTACTGACTCATTTCCTAAACTGCAAGTATGATGCTCAGGCCAGATACTCACACAGTATTCTCCCCTTATCCTATGACGATAGCTTCCAAGACCCCCAGTGGATTCCTGAAACTCTGGCTGCTACCAATCCTTGTACAAGCATTTCAACACCAACATAGTTAATCTGAGAACTACCAGACATTAATGGGAAGGCATGATAGACAGCATGGTTCATGTCCCAGGTAGACTACATGAGATTTCACCTTGCTACGCAGAATGGCCTGTGATTTAAAACTTAGGAATTATGCAGCTCTAGAAATTTCTCATTCAATATTTTTGGACTGTGGTTGACAGCAAGTAACTGAAACCACAAAGTGAAATCTCACATTCGGGGGCCCTGCTGTGTACACAGCCACAAAGAAATTTACTGGTCCTTTAGGAGACTGCCTATTACAGAAAAGTGGTGCTCGCCGCCGTTCCCTTCATGGTTCGACACAACATTCAACAATTTAAAAAAGAATATATTTAAAAAATACTTCATTTGGAATTACCAGTTAGTCCTTTGGAACTGAGCATTTCTTCCCAAAGCTCCTGGGTGCTGATGTTGACCTAGAGCCAAAGAGAATCAAACGGCTGGATCACTGAGGGCACAAACGGGAAACTGAGTCAATGCACTGTTTTCTGAGTTTCTTTCTCTGAAATACTTACAGGTAGAGTTTAAGTTCCCTCACTCACTCCTCAATCTTCTTTTCTGTTTCCCTCTCCTCCCAAGAGGGAAAACCATGAGCCTGAAAGTCATGTGTACTTGGCATTTAATGATTGTCAAGCATTTTAAAAAATGTGAGATGTTCTTTTGTCCAGAAACAATGTAAAATTGCTGTCTTTAAAATATACACTATCAGGGGGCCAGGGAGATGGCTCTGTGATACAAGTGCCTGCCTGGCAAGTGCAGGTCATGAGTTCGAACCCTGGTCCCGCAAAAAAAAAAAAAAAAAAAAAAAAAAAAAAAAAAATATATATATATATATATATATATATATATATATATATATACACACACACACTATCAGGGGGCCAGGGATATAGCTCAGCAGCATAAGCGCCTGCCTGGCAAGTACAAGGTTCAGAGTTCGATCCCCAGTACCGCAATCAATCAATCAATGCAATCAATGCAATCAGTATCATACTTTAGGTTTCCTTTTGCAATTTGTATTTCTATTCAATATCAGAAATAATTAAAAGTTGAGCCCATTGCTATTCTTTCATGCTTTCCTCTTTTTTCCCCCAGATTTTTCTCTTATCTAAAAAGAATTCTGGTTTTTACTAGATATGAAATACAAGGAGAACTTCCTGTTATCTATTCCTGTTAACAATATACATATCTCTATACTATATACAAAATGTATTTTTACTTTGAAAATTTGCATTTTAAGTACAATTTAAAAAATAGTATTTGCTTTTTTTTATTTTAGGGAAGAGTCTACAGGGTGTTCAGGGTCTCGCTACTAGATCAGACTCACAGTGATCTGCCTGTTTACAGCCTCCCAAGAGCTGGGTGGGACCCAGTCTCAATTGCTGTCTTAGCAGGTCCTGGAGGGTAGGGCCAGGACGGCAGGCCCAGGGATCGAACGCCGGGCCCTTGTGCCAGCTTACAGGCGCTTTGATCTGCTGAGCTATTTGGCCAGCCCAGTATTTGCATTTTTAAATTCCAAGTACAGCATGAAGAACACTTGGCAGTATTTTTGAGTTATTTGAAAGTAAATTGTCATATGATGTCCTGCCATCACCCCTGGGAATGTTCTTCATAACCACAATACAATCATCAAACTGGAGGCCACTAATCTATTATTACCATTTAACCCTCTGCTCCCATTCAGCCTTTACATGTTATGGTTTGTGCATAGGTGTCCCCCCAAAGCCTCATGCAGTCATTGGGTGGCTTCTGGAATTTGTGATTGGTTATTGTGGATGTAGGTGCTACACCTCCCCTGGGGCAGGTGATTTTCACTTCAGTGTAAAGAAGGAAGAGAAGTTAGCTGCTTGAGCTGCTGCTACCCTCTCATTTAGCTCTTGCTCTTTGCCCACTGCCATGAAAGGTTGTTTTCTGCCATGTGCCTTTCTGCCTTGGAGCCAGCTGAACATGGACTAAAACCTTCAGTAACTGTGAGCTAAATAAACCTTTCCTTCCCTCATTATTAGTGTCAGGTATTTGTCCCAGCAACAAGAGAAGAGTAACTAAGACACATGTCATCCCAATAACACCTTCAATGGCAAAAGAGCTAATCAAAATCATGCACTAGATTTATTGATCAGACTTCTGCAGTTTTACTCTCGAGTAATTCTTCAGTCTTTTATTCTCTTTAGTTTTCTTTCTGAAAACTATAAGCCAATTATTTTGTAGAATGCACCCCCCCCCCAGTGTATTTGGTTTGTGTTAATTGGCTTCAGATGATATGGCTTGGTTGCAGTGTTAGAGAGAATTTGAAAGACAGTTCTGATTTCATCCAGTCAGGTGATACCCAATTTCCACCTGTCTATTTCTAATACTTTTACCATGGGATCAGTATGGTCTGTCACCATCTCCTCTACTAAAAAATTGTCTTTCCCTTGGTAATAATAAGTTTTCATGGGGAGCTGCTTTGCAACTAACTACATTACAACACCATGAAAATGATAGCTTCTGAATACGACTACACTAAAGTTTGTGTGTTTTTAAAAAGAGGACATACTGTCTACAGTAACTGCAGGCAGCATATAATATCTGAAGATCTTCTACTGAAAGTTCCTCTTAGGGCTGGTGAAATAACTCAGCAGACTAAGCACCTGCTTAGGCCAGTGCAGCAAACGGGGTTCAATCCCCAGCACCACATGCCGTGCCAGTGCCACCCCTGGGACACATTGAGCTGGCCATCAAGTCGGCATAGTGGCACACACCCCTAATCCCAGCGCTGGGGAAGCTGAAAACAGGAAGAACACTATGAGTCTCGCTGCTTAGTGCAACCCTGCACAAAATACATTTCTCCCTTTTAAGGAAGCATACTCATGTTTTTGTTTCTGTTTTTCAAAAATCAAAAGAAAAAAATGGCTGGAAATGGTAACATAAGCCTAGCTACTCAAGAGAATAAAGCAAGACCATCAAAAGTTTGAGGCAATCCAGGATAACTCAGTGAAACTGTCTTATTTATTTATTTATTTATTTATTTATTTATTTATTTATTTAGTACAGGGTCTCACTACACAGCTCAGGCTCACAGTGATCCTCCTGTTTCCTGCCTCCCAAGTGCTGGGATTACAGGCATACATCACCACGCCTGGACTCCACCACCAGCTCAGCTCACTTGAAAGCCAGGCTGGCGCAGCAGGCGGGGCCAGGAATCGAATCCTGACCCTTGTGCTTCCCTAAGCAAGCGCTTAGTCCACTGAGCTATACCACCAGCCCTGAGACTGTTTTAACTTTTAAATATAAAAATAAAATCTCTGGAGGCTGGGGACATAGCTCAGTGGTAAGAGTGCCCTGGGTTCAGTCCTCGGGGGTACGCACACACACACACACACACACGAAAGAAGTCTCTCGATGCCCTGTGGTTTCTGCCTTAGTCACAGAAGGAACCTCAAATAAGAGAAGACAGTGTTCCTAGGCTGGCAGAGCCTAGGCAATGCCTTCAGAAGATTTACTACTTTATAGGGAAGTGATAGTTACACAGATGTCCATGGAAGCAGGGAGGGGATGCCAGTCCTCTTTCCCCAGCAAATGACCTTGTAACAAGTCACTTTCCCAATTCCAAGGCCAATATCTGCCTTTCTTTTCTTTTTTTAATCACAACCGTATCATGAGCCATCACTTACTGTCCAGGAAAAACAAAACAAAATAAAACAGACATTAGCTGACAGAGTCACTTGCCCGGGATGCAAATTTAAAAAGCACTCAATAATCCCAAAACATACTGTTAGTAAGTGGATTCTTAAACAGAGGCGGGAACACGGGGTCTGCACAGAGCACAGTGTTGCAGATGTGCAGAGCCAAAGAACGTCTCATTTTCTCTAAGCAAGCTGCAGCTGTGTTTCAAACAAAGTGTAACAATCACATGGAACCAGCTGTTTCGACTTGTCTTGAAAAAAGCTTCTGACCCATGCCTGTGGTCCCAGCACTCAGGAGGCTGAAGCAGGAGTACTGCTCTGAATTTGAGGCAAGCTTGGGCTACAAAGTGAGTTCCAGGCCAACCTGAATTGCATAGTGAAACCCTGTCTCAAAAAGACAAAACAAAGCAAAACAAAAGCTTCCGCCCAACTGTACAATGTCTATGTACCTAAGTACGTATAGTTTGTCATCCCTAGTAGTCCGAAGTCATTTTTTTAAACTTTCAGACGGAAGGGTACAACATTCAAGTGTGAGAACCCTGGCACGTGTGAACCCCTCCCACCACCTCCTGACCCAACCCAGCCTCGAGCTGGAAGCTGGCGCTCCCTGGGCTCACCTGCAGGGCAATCTCCTTCTTCTTGCTGCCCATGGCTCTGGAAAGAAGCGCAGTCATTTCAGAATTGGGAACAGCCTCCCTTCGCCCCCCTTTTAGGTCTTTAAGAGGCAGCAGATCTCTGCAGCGATGTGAAACGAACATCCTCCAGGTTCTGAAGCCCCCGCCCTTGGGCCCAGCCGGGATGCCCACCAGCCTCCAGCCATGCATCACAGCGCCCTCCTGGATGTTCAGACACACAAAGGGCTAAAGGACCCGGTCCTCCTGTCTCCAGATCCTACCCGGAAAGGGCCACTGCGAAGGACTCCAGACAGGTCCAGTCCTCGGAGCTCGGTGTCTCCCAGGATTCTCCAGTACCGCCGCGGTCGTCCTGACGACCCGGTGCCCCGCCCACGGTCACGCCCACTGGGCCCCTCGCGCAGCCCCTAGTGGAGGTCCCGCCCAATACGGCAGGAGCGAGTCCCGCCCCTTGCCGGCAGCCAAGTTCCCATTGGCTGGAGTATATTTCAATGTCTCGAGACCTTGAAGAAGAGACCTTGACCCTGTGTGTGCTGACAGTTGCTTTTCCGAGTCCTGCATCCTTCCGACCCAAACTCTCAGAGGTGGTGTGTAGATTTTCTCCAATACGACAGACTTCAGAATGCGTGCAAGTAGGAGACAGGTTTTGAGGCGTCTGGATTCTTTTGAAACAAAAACTACAAGCCAGGCGTGGTGGCGCCTGCCTGTAATCCCAGCACTAGGGGAAACTGAGGCAGGAGGATCGGTGGTTCGAGACCAGCCTGGACCACAAAAGTGAGCTCAAAGCCAGCCTGAACAACATAGCGAGACCCTGTCTCAAACACACACACACACACACACACACACACACACACACACACACACACACACCTACAAACTCAACATGCTGGAACATGCCTAGTAATCCCCCCTAACCAGAGGCAGCGACACGAAGATCCTAAATTGGAGCCCAGCCTGGATAAGTTAGTGATTTAATGACTCTCTGTCCCAGAATTTAAAAAGTTTTAAAAGGTCTGGAGATGAAATTTAATTGCAATGACCCTGAGTTTAATCCTCAGTATCTCCATGAAAGAAAAATCCTATGAATCAAATGTACAGCATACCTTTTCTCCACAATGGTGGATACTCTTGCTCTTACACTGTTTGGAGTTAGTTCATAAAATAAAATTCAAACACCAAGCTTTTCCAGCCAGCACAAAGGAAGACAAGAGACATTTTTAAGATTTCTTACCACACAGTCTCTACTACAAAATATATTCACATCTTTGTGAGGCGAAACCTCAGAAACACCCCCCTGGATGCTCCCACTTTATACCTATTGTCCCATACGTTATTAACAGAAATCTCTTCATTTTTCCAAACTTTGTAATTTGGACAGTATAACAAAAATTAGGTATGCAAGTCAAGTGGAACAAACACAAAACAGTTAACAAACATGGCAGATATTAATCCAAGTATATCTATAATTGCTTTAAATATGAATTGCCTAAATTATACTAATTAAAGGGCAGACTGTCAGAGCTGATTTTAAAATCAAGGTCTAATTGTGCAATATGTACAAGAAACCACTCTTTCTGAGCATGAGGGCCCATGTCTGTTATCCCAGCAGTCAGAAGACTGAGACCGGAGATCACCACAAGTTCAAAGCCAATTCTGGGCTACACTGTTAGTTCAAGGCCAGCCTGAACTACCTAACAGGACCCTGTCTCTAAAAAGAAAACAAAAACCACTTTAAAAATATATAAAGTAAAGGAATGGAGAAAGTTATGCCATGCTAACACCAGCCAGAAGAAAGGGAAAGTAGCTATGTTAAATTCAGACAAAGCAAACTACACAATTAGAAAATTTATCAGAAATAAACAGTGACATTACAGAAGGAAGGCAGTTCTCTAAGAAGACAGCAACGCTTGAAGTGTTTGCTCTTAACAGCAAAGCATCAGAATATGCCAGGCAAAAAGAAATAACCTCACTATTCCAGCTGAAGATTTTGTCAGCCACTGTTAGAGTAGCTGATGGACCCAGAAAGCAGAAAATGTGCACGGTTACAGTTGAACCGAATGACATCAGTCAAATCGATCTAACTGATGATTCCATGTTGCTTCACAGCCAGAAGCACATGACTGTGCTAGGGTGGTTCAGTTTATGACACAATGAGGGAAAGAAGTCAGAAAAGTCTATGTTTAGGAGTCAATGTGAAGAGGGGAATTGGAAGCCGTGGGCAGAGCATGGTGCTGCGGCATTGCCAGCAAGCTCCATGGAGCAGCTCTGGTACGTGGTCCTGTGACACTCTATAAGCACAGGGGTGTGGAGGCATGGGCCAGAGCATCCGCCCCTTGTTAAGCACCTGCTTTCTCTCACTTCGGCTCTGAGTTCACCTACAGTTTTCTTTCATTCTGTTCAATGACAGAATTGTGTTCTAGGATATTTCCCAGAGCCACAGAGCTAAAACATGGCATTACAAGCTGAGTTGACCAGACACATGGCATATCTTTTCTCCGCAATGGTGGATACTCATGCTCTTGCACGGTTTGGAATCTCCTTTTGAAGTTAGTTCACAAAGTAACATCTATGTCAGACAACAAACTCTTCCTACCAACACAAAGAAAGACAAGAGAGATTTTTTTAAGATTTCTTACCACAAAATCTCCACTACAAAATATATTCACATCTTTGCAAGGCTAAACCTCAGAAACACCCTTCTAGATGCTCCCACTTTATACCTATTGTGCTATGCAATTAATAGAAACCTCTTCATTTTCCAAAGTTCATGATTTGGACAAAATAGCAATATGAATTTTCCTCAGTGTTCATCTATCCAAGTGGATCACGTTGGGCTACCTTTGCTTTTTACAATCTTGTTCTAATGAAACTTCTGCCTTTTACATATATAATGATCTGGGTCAGTGATTTCATTGCTTTGTCCAAAACACCAGACGTGTTGTTCAAATTAGACCTGCTCTGAGGGATGTGCATTTTTGTTTATTTCATTTGCTTTGTTTTGATGCAAAGATTTCTAACTTTAGCAGTTATGGAAAATCGGTAGAGGATAAAAGATTAAAAACAAATTTTTAGTCTGGCGTGGTGACACACACCTGTAATCCCAGAACTCAGGAGGCTGAGGCAGAAGGATCATTGGGAGTTCAAGACAAGCCTGGGCTACAAAATGAGGTCAAAGTCAGCCTGAACTTCATAGCAAGATCCTGTCTGAAAAAGACCAGAGAGAGAGAGAGAGAGAGAGAGAGAGAGAGAGAGAGAGAGAGAATCTTTCTCCTGCATGTCATCCTTTCTGCCACAAGGTGGTAGTTTACTCAAAAGAATCTCTCCTGAGACCGGAATTAACAGGATTTTCTTTATCAAACATTTTAGAACTCATGTGACTGTAAAACAAGAATACTCACTTAAAGAGCAGGCCCTAAACCATAGCAGGTCCTGTCTTTCCCCAGATAACTTCCAGCTGTTCATCCCAGGTAATAAAAATGTATAAAGACCTCTTTGTCTAACCTGATTTCTCTCTGCTTCCAGAAACAATGTTTTCTTTTGTCCCCAGGCAGCAGCCAGCCCTCATCTGGAGGAGTAGAGCCAGAGCCTTGCGAGCAGGCAGCCGGCTTGGATCATGGACCTACCCAAACTTGTTTAAGTGCCGCCAGTTTCCTCACCTCCAGAATGGGGCACACATGACTCCCACCTTTTAGGAATATTCTTTCTGAGTCTTTCAGTTTCTTTACAGTAAAGTTAGAGTTGTTGTTTTTCCCAGTATGCAACTGTGCTGGTAGCAACTCTGCAGCCAAGAGTGACAACGGCCACCCTGCACCAACCCTGAGGTCCCTTTGATTAGTGTTCCTCAGTCAGGGTGCAGTAAGACCTTTACTTCTGGACACTTACAAATGAGGGTCAGACACACAAGCCTCCCGACAGCTCAGTGTCACCAAAATGACTTTTTCTCTTTCTTTCTTTCTCTCTCTTTCTTTCTTTCTTTCTTTCTTTCTTTCTTTCTTTCTTTCTCTCTTTCTTTCTTTCTTTCTTATTGAGGGCTGGCTAAACAGCTCAGTGGACTAAAATGCTTACAAGCAGGCACAGGGGCCAGGGGTTCAATCCGGGCACCTGCCATGCTGGGCCCGCCCCCTGGGGCATGCTGGGATGGCAATTGAGACTGCCCGGTGGGTGCATACTTGCAATCCTAGCTCTTGGGAGGCTGTAAAACAGGCAGATCACTCCGAATCTGATCTAGTAGTGAGACCCTAAACACACTGTAAACCCTCTCCCCCCCCAAAAATTTATTTATTGAGGTACTGGAGATCAAACTCAGGACCTTGTGTTTGCCAGGCAGGCACTTAGGCCTCTGAGCTATCTCCCGAGCCCACAAAGTGACTATAATGATCAGAAGTTGTAAATTTTTTATGAGATATTTGTCAACTTTTATTATATGTTCATTATGTTATTTGTCCTAAGAAATCTTTGCCTACTTCTGTGTCAGGAAGCTATTCCATTTTTCTAAGGATTATAGGAATTATAAGAAAAATTATAAGGGCTAGTGAGATAGCTCAGCAGACTTAAGCACCAGAGTTCAATCCCAGGCACCACATGCCATGCTGGCACCACCCCAGGGTGCACTGAGCTGACTACTGAGTCTGGGCATAGTGGCACACATCTATAATCCTTGTGCTGGGGAGGCTAAAAACAGGAGGATCACTATGGGTCCGAGCTGTGTAGTGAGACCCTGTATCAAACACATAAAAAAAGAAAAATTATGATGAAAGACATTATTATAAAATTAAATTTACCTTTAGTCTTATGATCCATGTTCTTTCTTTCTTTCTTTCTTTCTTTCTTTCTTTCTTTCTTTCTTCTCTTTCTTTCTTTCACTAGGGTGGCTTCCAAGACATAGGCTCAAGTAATCCTCCTACTTCAGCCACCTGGATACCTAGGTTATTATAGGTGCATACTACCGTGCTTGGCTCATATTCATTTTCTAACTGAAATTTTTTATTGAGATTATTATAGGTCAACATAGGAATAGCATAGAGAAATCCCTTGTACGTTCGTTTGTACATTCTGTTCCAATTCTCTAAGTATTTAATAAAACAATAGCACGTAATTACAACTAGGATATTGGGGTTGATGTAGTCCATTCCTCTCAGTCAGATTTCCCCAGCTTTAATTGCTCTGATTTGTGTGTATGTGTGCATTCAGTTCTTCTAGAAGGTTTTAACACAGCAGGTTGGTGCTGTCCACTGCCAGGCAACATTCTAAATGCAGGGACACCTTGCGCTGCCCTGGAGAAATCCCCATCCGCCCATGTATCATCCCATTGGTTAAGATTTCTTATTTAAACAATGCTATATTAAAAACATATAATGGTATCATATAATGGAACCTTTTGAGATCAATCTTTTTCAATCAGCATAATTCCCTTGGAATTTGCATTCCCGCGGCAGTCATCCAACTTGTTGCACGTATCAGTGGTTTAATTCCTGTGTGTTACTGCGCCTTCTGTGCTCCAGTGTATCCAGTTTGTTTCAAGTTTCTTTTTGTTTGAGTTAAGAGTTAGGGATCCAGGTCATTTCCCTCCTCATGTGTTTCTAGCTATGGGAGTACCAGTTGTTGAAAAGACTTTACTTCATGGAATTGCTTTGGCCATACAAGTGTTTCTTTCAGGAATATTCCATTTGATTAATAGTCATATGATATATCATAGTCATCTGAAAATGAGGTAATCCAAGTCCTCCAAGTAGTTTTTATTTTTCAAAACTTCTTTGGCTATTCTAATTTCTTTGAGTTTCATCTAAGTTTCAGTCAAGCTGTTAATAGTTTGTAAAATATCCTATTGGAAATTTGATTGTGATTGCACTGATTCTAAAGACTGATTCCAGAGTGGACATTTTATTAATATGGAGTCTTCCACAGTGTAGGTAGGATGTATCATTCCAATTTTTCTTCCATTTCAGTCATGTTTTAGAATTGTTGGGGAACCTTGGAAGTCATCCTCGTGCAGGCATTGCGTTTCCTTCAAGATGTGGAAGTCATGGGAGTCACCATCAAGCCACAGAGTTGAGCTCTTGTCCCAGCAACTTCCTGTCAGTCTCTTACTTCAGTTGCCACCATGCCCAGAGCTAATAAGGCCAATGCTGTCCCCCATTCCAGCTTCCTGAGAAGTTAGAGGATGCAGCACAGAGCCCTTTGCTCTGCCTGGCATCTGGCAGCAGATCATGCGGCCCTCCTGTTAGGAGCAGACGTTTCTCCATCGGTCTCATGCTTCTGTACGTGCAATCAGATGTGCTGATTGTCTTTATCCCTATTGTTTCGTAAGTGTTTATATAATGAAGAGCCTTGGGAGGAGAAGAGCTTAGGAAGCAAAGTAAAGGTTTGCTTACAGCCTTAGAAGACAGAAATAGTTTTTCCTTCTACTGAAAACATATTTATGTTAACTATGTTCAATCTGAAGGTTTTTTTTTTTCTTAATGTATTTAGTACATAGTCTACAGGGTCTCACTACACAGATCAGACTCATACTGATCCTCCTATTTTCAGCCTCCCAAGAGCTGGGACTACAGGCAAGTGCCACCATGCCCAGTCTCAGTCACTGTCTCAATGCCCAGTGGCGGGGCTCATATGCATATGGTGCCCAGGATTGGGATAGCACCTGGTCCCTAAGCTTGCCTAAGCAGGGGCTTTAGCTGTCTTTTTTTTGTGGCCAGATCAGGGCTGGTGCCAGCATTTAATGCCAGGGATCAAACCACAGTCCCTAAGCTTGCCTAATCAGGGGCTTTAGGCCACTGAACTCTCTTGCCAGTCCTCAATCTGCTATTAAACTTACGCAATATGTTTTGCATTTTATACTGCCTACTTTATTTTTACTTTCATTTTGCTATATTTTGCTCCTCTGAAGACATTCTCCTTTCATGTATTTTATTTACCTTTTCCTCCATTTTATTCACTATGTTAATCTTAAGTGTTTTTGTTGTGTTGTGTTTTGTTTTTGTTTTTTAGCAGAGCCTCATGGAGTTGCTGAATTATCCAGGCTAGGCTGGAATTTGCAACCCTCCTGCCTTAGCCTCTCAGATTGCTGATATTATAGATGTGGGACACCATAACAGGCTTGTAGATTTTTGTTTTGGGTTTTTTGTTTTGTTTTTTGTCTTTTTGAGGCAGGGTTTCACTGTGTAATGCAGGCTGGTGTCAAACTTAGAGTGATCTTCCTGCCTCAGCCTCTCAAGTGCTAGGATTAAAAGTATGTGCCACCATATCTGGTGAGTTTTTAAAATACCACACACACTGAAATACGAACATGCACTATTAATGCACACCTTTGTATGGATTCATGTAACCACTACCCAGATCAAGATATATAATGTTTGTGGCATTTCTTTTATGTTATCATTCTCTTCCCCAAGGATATAATAACTATTGTGACTAGTTTTACTAGTTTTTTACTAGCTTTTTCATGTTGTTTTAGGGGTTTTTTGAGGCTTAGTAACTGCTGTCTTTGTAGCTCTGCTCTGCAGGGGTGCCTGGTCCAGCTGTTCAGACCCTGGCCTCCTTGAGCACCAAAATCTTGAGGTGTGAACCGACTTTGAGCTTGGGGCAGGTCCTTTCTTCATAAGAAACCTTTGTTCTCCAAGCACTGTAAAACTATGGAAAGTTTCACCCTGCTTTGTAGCTGTTTTCGTAGGCCCAGAACTCAGCAAGTGTCAGGGACCAAATGGGTTGCACATTTAAGGCTCCTGATATTTTAATGTCATTCCAGTACTGTTATGGTTTATGCCTAGTTGTCCCGCAAAAGCCTCATGCAGTCATGGGGCGGGGACTTCTAGAGTTTGAGACATGAGTCATGATCCACTAGGATTATGTGTTTTAGTACTGATGGGGTACAATTGGTTCCTCCCTGGAGCATGACCTGGGCCTGCCTAGGATATGATTGGCTCCTCCCTAGAGCGGGATCAAGGGCCCATCCTGGGGTATGATTGGTTCCACCCTAGGGCACAATGGGCCCACATCAGAATCACTGAGCACAAAGAGACTTTTAAAAGGGCTGTTGCTCTCTGCTCCCGTGGTTGTTCTGCCGCCATGAACTGGATGCCCTCTGCCCTGTTCCACTCAGCCTTGGGCCAGCTGAATATGGACTGAAACCTGCAGCAACTGTGAGCAAAATAAACCTTTCCTTCCTTCATTTTGAGTGTCGGGTATTTGTCCCAGCAACAAGTAAAAGTAACTAAGACAAGCACCATGTGTCTGCTAAAGGACTAGCTGGTTCCTCTTTCCTCCACTAAAGGTTCCACATTCTGGGAAAGTCTTGATCATTGCGCAGTGCCCCCAAATGGCAAAGATCCCAGCCAGGTGGTGCAGAAGGATACGACCGGAGAGACTCACCTTATTTTGTTGCCATAAGACCATTCATGGGTACAACCTATTGATTCCTACCTGACAGAGGAAATCTAGCTGTTTGAATGGCAAATCTCTACTTTTTAAACTACTTTCCACAGTATGTGTTTCAAAATCTTACTATTGTCTTTGTTCTTGGCAAATTTCTCCTGTAATGTCACTACCCTGAGGCTTTGATGATCAAAATATTTTTTAGTGCTTTTCAAACTATAGGCCACATCCCTTTAATAGGCTATGAAGTTGATCTAGTGAGTCTGATGTTTTTTAATTAATTTTATTGGTACACTTTTGACATATGTAATAATCACATTCAATGTAGGGAACTTGTATCTGTACCTACTACGTCTTAATTGTTTTTTTCCCATTCCCCTCACTTCTATTCACTCCTTTTTCATATCCTTTAGAAAACTTTGTGGGCATGCATATGTTGCTGTGGTATGATCCTTTTAACTCTTTTCATGAAAATATGTAGACGGGAACTCACTAGGTCAAATGGAAACTTTAGGTTTTTGTTGACTCCCAAAATTATTCCATAATGATTCCCATTTTATACTCCCACCAACAGTGGAGATAGGCTCTTTTTCCCCCAGAGCCTCTTTGTTGATTTCTTGATGATAGCCATTCCTTCTGGAGTGAGATGGAATCTGAGTGCTGTTTTAATTTACATTTCTCAAAGGACCAGTGATATGAAACATTTTTTTTCATATATTTATTTGCCGTTTGTACTTCTTCATCTGAGAAGTGCCTGTTCATTTTGGGTGCCCATTTTTGAACTAAGTCTTTAAATTGGGGGGCTCTAGTTATTTTTAGTTCTTTATATATTCTAGCTATTAGTCCTTTGTCTGAAGCATAGCTAATGAAATTTTTTTTCCATTCTGTAGACTATCTCCTCACTCTGTTAGTGGTTTCTTTTACTGCGTAAAAGCTTTTTAATATAATATGTTCCCAGTTGTTGACCCTGTAACGTATCCTATGTGATCCAGCACCATTTATTAAAGAGACTGTCTTTCTTCCACTGAGAGTGTATGGCCCCTTTGTAAAAGATAAAGGAGGTGACTATGTTTGGAGTTGTTTCTGCATCTTCTCTCCTTTTCCTTTGATACTCAAGTCTGTTTTGTTTTGTTTACCAGCAGCTGTTTTTAATCATGGTAACTTTGTAGTATGATTTCAAGTTGGAGATTGTGGTGTACCCTGCCTTGCCTTTGTTGACCAGAATTGCTTTCGTTATTCTAGGTCTCTTCTGGTTCCAAATGAATTTTAGGATTGCTTTCTCTAGTTCTATGAAGCATGCTATTGGTATTTTGATTAGGATTGCATACAATCTATATAAAAGTTTTGGATGTATGGCCATTTTCACTATATTGGTTCTTTCTATCCAAGAACAAAGAATATCTTTCCATTTTCTGATACCCTCTTTGATCTCTCTTTCCAGAGTACTATAGTTTTTAATGTAAAGGTCTTTTACTTCTTTCATTAGATTAATTCCTAAGAATATCATTTTTCTTGATGCTACTATGAAAAGTATTATTTCCATAATTTTTCTGTCAGTAAGTTTGTGTACCAGAATGCTACTCATTTTGGAGTATTGATTTGGTATAGTGGTATGCTACTAAACTTGGTTATAAATCTAAGAGTCTTTCAGTGGAGTTTTTGGAGTCTTTTTAGTGTCATGTCATCTGCAAATAATGATAATGCAATTTCTTCCTTTCCTATCCTTACTCCTTTTTATTTCTTTCTCTTGTCTAATTGCTCAGGCTG
>PVKN010002872.1:0-11015 GCA_004027915.1 Capromys pilorides
CTTAGCTCAAGGGCCAGAGAAAGCAGAACCACAACAGGCATGTCCTGCGCCCCGATGGCAACACCTCCACCTGTGCTTGCGCCCACCTTCCATGTGCCTGTCACTTATAGCCCACTTTCATGAGTGACGCTGACTGGAGTGGCTGGACAGCTCCCGGGGACAGGTGATCCTCACACAGGTGCCTTCAGGCTGCACAGCAAGGGCCACCAGCATGGCGGCTGTAACTCAGCTCACTGGGAGCCACAATGCCAACACAGTGGAGGAGAGCGGTATTCTGGCCCATATTTACAGCCCATGGTTGGCTTGCCAAGGCAGACGACATGGCAGGAGGGCAGAGCAGAGGAGAAGGCGCCCCACTCCTGGCAGCGGGGAAGCAGGGTCAGGGGAGCAGCCAACGGGAGTGGGGCTTTCGGGCACGCCACAGTGCTGGCTGGCCTCTTCAGAGCGGATCCCAGGTCCTCACAGCTCTACAGTGCAACAGCCCTGTAGCCAACCACCTTCCAGACACAGGAGGCTTCGGAGCCACTGCACACCTAAACTCTCACAGGATGGATGGGCGAGCACAAAAGCAGAGGCAGAAGGTCTACATTTTTCCGGCCTACTTTGTTACTGTCTCAAGCAATGGACACTCTAAGAGAATGTGCTTAACTAACTGCTTTGATACAATGGGACACACTGAGCCAAGGCAGAAGGTCTTTCCTTGGCAGGAAGGTGATCACCCCCCTGCCACTGCCCCTTCTGGCCAGGGACCTGGGCCCAAGCAGGTCTGTCCATGCTATGCCAGGTGCCGGAGTGTGCTGTTCCTGAGGGCAGGGCAGCTTAGCTCAGGAGGCCTGACACAGGCCTGCAGACAGGAGGATAACTGCAGACAGAAAGCAAGCAGCTGCCGCACAGGGCCACACTACCCTCGCATGGGGCCCTGTGCAGGCAAGGCAGCAGGAGGAACCAGCAGCAACACATGGCTTCTCTGTACCATGCTCCCACAGCCTCATCACTGATAGGGACACCAGGGCGCACTGGCGGAGCCCGCAGCCGGTGCTCTGCTCACACCCCACCCTGGAACCCCTCAGTACCATGGGCCTTGAAGCACGTGCTTCAACACCTTGGCCCTTACTATGCTTTACACTGCACTGAGTTATGCTGCAGTACGTTTAGCATGCTGTCTGAGGGCTGCCCCACAGGTCCATCTTTGGGAGACGGGAAGAGAACACGTCACTTACATGACTGTAGAGGTTTTATATTCATTAAAAGGGGAAGGTTCCAGCTGTACAGGGTAGGTGTGTGCTCACCCCTTCCTACAGCGATGGTGGAACTGGGCCCTGTGCACACACACACACACACACACACACACACACACAGTGTACAATACACAATACACGGAGGGGCCACATTCAGATTGGGACCCCTGTCCACATGCATGCGTGCACATGCATGCACACACACACACACACACACACACACACACACACAGATTGTGTGCAGCTTCACAGACATAGGCTCTTCCACTTCAATCTTTCTTTCTTTCTTTCTTTCTTTCTTTCTTTCTTTCTTTCCTTCATCTTTTTGAGATAGGGTCTCTCTAAGCAGTTCAGGCTGGCCTTGAGCTCACTTTTGTAGCTGAGGCTGGTCTTGAACTTGCACTGATTCTCCTGCCTCAGCCTCCCAAATGCTGGGATTACAGGCATGCACCACCACGCCTGGCCTAACTCTAATTTTCTTAATGCAGCAGGGCTGGGGCAGAGGAAACCTGCCGTGCAATGAGTTGTCCCTGTCTCTGCCCTCCTCCCCAGGGTGGACTCTCTAGCCAGGTGGTGCCTGTAGAACCAGGGAAAGATGTTGGCAGGGGAGCTGCAACCTCAGCATCTCTGAGCAAGGACAGGCAGGCCTGGCAGGGGAGGCGAGCGCTTCGCAGACCTGCCTCCACGGCCCTGCAATCCTGGGCTGCCAGGTTTGGGCCTGCACCGTGCACACCCTGCAACGGGCGCTTCCCTCCTGCCTCCCAAGACCACATGTGCTTTGTTTTTGCTGAAGGAAATAGACAGGCTTACTGCAAACAACACCTTGTTCACTGCAGGCAGCTTCTTCTTGTGCCCACCTCAGATGAAGACTCAAGCTTGCTCCCACCTGCAGCACTGGAGCCCTCAGCCCTTCAAGCCACCAGCAGTTGGCCAGCTGAGGTGCTGCCCGGGGAACCTTAGGTCTGGTCCTCTACATTTTCTGTTTCTGTACACGATTCTTCCCAAGATTTCCTCTTTGTAATCCGGATCATGCAGTTCAAGTAACATGCTCATAGGACCCTGAGGCCACCTGGGCTGCTGCCCCTGCATCTCTCACTCTTAGTCCTTCATGTGGCAAATATTTGTGAAGTCTCTAAGACAAGAGGTACATGCGTTAGGTGTTACGTACTTGAGTGGAAGACAGTACTACCTGGGGAGGAGTCCTAGCTCCAGCTCTTAGGACCTTATTGACCTTGAATAGAAAACTTCATCTCTTTGGGCCTCAGTTTCCTCAACTGGAAAATGAGCCTACGTGAGCCCAGCTGGGTTGTTGTGCCTTATGACCTTAAAGCAATCCCTGAGTACACCTTCAGTACATGTCAACTTTTTTTGTTAAATCATACATCCAATGACTTACTAGTTTCTCTAACCCCAAAGATGCCTATAAGGGAAGCAACATTTCATCTCCATGTATTTTCTTTTTTCCATTTTGTCTTTTTGAGACAGGGTCTCGCTATGCCATCTCCAGGTATGTTCAAGAAGGCTGCCAGCGCACTGTACTCAGCACTTAAATTTGTACGTAATGAAGAGCTGAATCTCAGTTGGCCAGCCTAGGCTGCACTGTGAGTTCAAGACCGGCCTGAACCATACAGTGAGATTCTGCCTCAAAAAACAAACAAAAAAAAATCGACGAAGTAACTTAGGGAAAGGAAATCCAAGAGACATGCCTGGATGTGAGGCAGGGCCATTTCAGAGGCCAGAGACCACATAAAGGCTGATGGAGAGCGCCATGGAGGACCCAGTGCTGGCCAGGGCCAGGCTCTGAGCAGCCTCCCCACTGTCCCCCGGGGACCTGGAGTCCATGTCTGTGATTTTAATGCTATTTCTAGGGCCCTGTGATGAGAGGATTGAGCTTTGCTCATTTCAGTATTTTAGAAACTGCAGTTTTTCTGTAAATTTTAAAAGGTCCACTCATGAGCACGTGTCTTCTAGCCATCTGACAGAAAGTCTGCTGTTCATAGATAACCCACAGCGGCAGCAGGGTGCGGCAGGGCTCAGGGGGTGCCCCTTCTCCCAGCACTTCGAGCAAGGACACGGCCTCATGCTGACAGCCCTGCTTCCGGTGTGAGGCTAAAGAGTCCAACCCCACATGTGTGCAATCACAGTTGTCACCCTGTAGACATGATGCTTCAGCACGCTGGAGCAATCCCGTATCGGGGAGCTTTGCTCTGCCCTGTAATCTACTGTGCCTGACAGTAATGTCATGACCCCTGCCTTTTTTTTGATCTGGCTGATGTGTCTTTACTATTTCTTATTAATACTTTTTATTATATTATTTATCTCACTTCAGAACTTAATGCCAAAGAACTATATCTATTTAATTTATTTAAAAATAAAGTATATGTAGGTAAGATTAATTTTAAAAATTACAGTAATAATCCAAAAGATCTTTGGCCTAGAAAAATGCACATAGCACGAAGACACTTAAAGCATTGTATTTAAAGACATTTAGCCTAAATAGTTCTTTGAAGAACTATATTCTGAGCCTAGATGTGGTGTAGCACACCTGTATTTCCAGCACTCAGAAGGCTGAGACAGGAGAAATAACACAATTCAGGACCAGCACCAAATATATAGTAAGAACCTGTCTCAAAAGCAAATCATAGGGGCCGGGGAGATAGCTCCGTGGCATAAGTGCCTGACTGGCAAGTGCAAGGTCGTGAGTTCAAACCCCGGCCCCGTCAAAAAAAAAAAAAAAAAGCAAATCATATATATATATATATATATATATATATATATATGATTATCTATCTATCTATCTATCTATCTATCTATCTATCTATCTAATTGTATTTAGTACAGGGTTTATAGGGTCTCACTACACAGATCAGACTTGTAGTGATCCTTCCTGTTTTCAGCCTCCCAAGCACTGGGATTACAGATGCGCGCCACCACACCAGTCTCAACCAGTGCGGCCTAGGGACTGGCAAGGCACGCTGGGGATCGCGTCCCTGGCTCCTGCATCTGCCTAAGCAGGAGCTTTAATCCGCTGAGTTATCTACTAGCTTCTAAACCCAATGTTTCTAGCAGCACAATTTGTCATAGCTAAATCTTGGAAATGACCCAAATGCCCATCAACTGAGGAGTGGGTAAAAAAGATGTGGTATTTTTATATAATGGGATAGTACTCAGCTATAAAGAAAGATAAACTTGAGGCTTTTACAGGTAAATGGATGCAACTAGAGACTATACTCTTAAATTATCCCTGCTTGTGTGAATGTTGTATAAAAAACTGTAAGTGTAAAAAACTGAAAGAGTAAACAAAATTCAAACAGTACAATAGATATTGTGAAAGGGAAAGAAACTGCTCAAAAGGAATGAACAACTGGGATAAGGGAAAAGGAGAAAAGAAAGAGGGGGAACCTCTCTCTCTGTCTCTATCAGATAGCTAAGATAATTGTACTACTCATTTCTATTGGTTTATTGAAAGGAACAGTTAATTTTTTGACCAATTTTGCATGCTTATATCTAGTAATCTGAAAAACTACTTTGAAGATAACAATATGCAATATAACAACCATTGTTGATTTCCTATCGCCGTTGAAATTCTGTATCATTTTAAATGTTCACAATTTTTATTCTTTAAAATAAAACAAACAAGCAAAGAACAACAAAGAAAGGCACTATTTTCAGAGCACCTGAAATGAAATACACATTTCTAAAATAGCAGAATAACTCATACATAACATATGACTGAACATACCATGGACACGAGCTGCAGCCCTGTGCAGTGCCAGTGCCATGAGAGGCCTGATGACTGCCAGGCCAGCACAGCAGGCTGCAGTGTCCCCAGCGTGGGTGCTGCCAGGCACTGGCCTTGCTCCCACCTCCCTGCAGGGTCCCAGCTGGAGGCTGTGTGACTTCCAGCCCTGCACTCAGTCTGCAGCTCAGCTCAAACCCTGCCCAACTTTATAGCCTCGACTTCACAGAGCATTTCAGCTTCCATAAAGTCTGTTTCTTACTTGTTATTTATCAATGGAGGCATTTCCTTAAATGATCTTTAAAGTTTAATTTACTATTTTATCTCACTATTTTTACAGACAATGGCTCAGCCTTTGCTAAGTATTTACTATATGCTGGGCATTCTTGTAACTTTTCTAGATCTGTGAATTCTCACCATACCATTGTCTTCATTACACAGGGCGTGAGGGACCTGGCTCAGAAGTGACAGAACGGTGCCTAAGTGCCATGAGTGTGGCTCTGAAGCCTCTCTGTAGCCCTGGGGTGGCTGTTGGCCTTGCACTGTCCTCAAACTGGCCTGGAGCCCTCCCCAGGGTGGGCTCAGGGTCAAGGTGAAGGCCATGTCTGGCCCTAGGGGCCTTCCCAAGAGTGACCTCAAAGACCTTGAGAAGCATCATGGCTCAGCATGAATACAGGCCATGTTCTCCCTCAGCCCACGGCCCCAGTGGGAAGTGAGGAGGCTTCTGGGAGTGTCACCTGTCTGGGAGACTGCCTACCTGCAGGTCTGACTTTCTAACAGGGTCACCAATCAACACACAGATCAACAACTCTCCCTCTAGTCTCTGCAATCCTCAGCCAACTGTGAGCTGTGTTCCCAGCTAGGAGTCACCAGCTGTGTTAGTTGCTTGGTGTGATGTACCAGCCAGCTCAGGCCATGTCTGCCCCTCAGGCATCCTGTATCCGTGTCACTGTTCCCTGTACTCACCAGATGGCCTGAGTCTTCCCCTCTACAGCTGTTCCACTATGTGGCTTGTGTTTCCTAGTCAGCAACAGTGCCCTGTCCAGCTTCTAGTGCTAGCTGGTCAGGTGGCAGGCAGGGCTGTAATCAGAGACCCCAAGCCCCCAGTACACTGGCCACATCTTCTCCTTACTGAGAAGGTGTATTGAACACATTCCTAAAAGGGCCACTTCTCCAGGCACCTGGCAGGATGGGATGCCAGGCATCTGGGTGGCCCCGAGGCTCTGGCATCGGTGGGGGGGAGCCTGCAAGGCCGAGGATGAGTCATCTTGGGACAGGTCAGTCAGAGGATTGGGTTCTGACTTCCTAGCACATAGCACTCACTTCTCCACCCCACCCAGGTTCCAATACCACCAAATGAATGTCCTGACATAGCAATCCTCAGCACAAACATCCAAAGCAGCCCGACAGCGCTGGGGCATTACACATAATTCTAAGAGGTCACACGCCAGGACTGACAACAGCTTCTGAGGCTTCATCTGCCACACACTGTGTCTGGGTGTGGATTTTTCCCCCGAGCATTTCTGCTGGAGCAGCTGCTGATAAAAGTCAAATATGCTGACCAGTGGGGACTCTGCAGGCAGGAGCACATGCCACCCCAAGGGAGCGTTCCAGTCACTTTACTCCACCTGTGTGAGCCCACTTGAGCCACACACTGACCTGCAGCACTGGTGCATGTGGCTTCGAGCATGCAGGAGCACCACACAGCTGCCTGCTCCGACTCTCGGGGGGGACTCTTGAGCCTGTAGGCGAGGTGCCTGCCCGGGCTATACTGGTCAAGCAGAGGCCAAACCATTTTAGATGCAGACATTCAACACAAATGGCTGAGAAGCAAAGCCTCCCAGCTACGGCAGAGACAGAACCTTGGCATTTTGGATGGTATATTTACAGGCTCTGTAGTCCCAACTCTCTTAAGAGCCCTGAGAGAAGACAGTTCTGGAACATTCATTTGACTTGGCCATCAGGTGGGCGATAGAATTTCAACCAAGTGAGGCACGTCCTGTGGTATACAGTGCACGGGGCCCCGGGAACAGCCAAGTGCCTGAATGCATGCAGGAGCAGAGCCCTGCTCATTGCGCCACAGCTCCAGGAGTCACCCAGCCACACAGCTGACTCGAGCACGGCTGGCAGTCCTGTAACCCTCTCCCACTTGTGGCAGGCTAGGAGTCAGGAATCTTGGCCTCCCTGGTAAAAATCTTGGGTCTGGTCAGAGGTGCTGCCAAGACTCCTCCTACCAGGAAGGCTGAGAAGCTCCAGTTCCTTGCTACTTCATGGAGACCCAGCATGGAGAGCTCACAGCTGAGCTGGCACCTGGCGCCTGGGAGCCCAAGCCATCCACAGGGACACACAAGGTTTGGAGCCTCCTGGACCCCATTCCCCAGGCAGCCTCCGCAAGACAAGCTGGCTGCCTGGAATCTGAAGCTGCTAACCATCAGTCACTTCAGCCCCTGGGACTGGAGCTTGGAGATGGGAAGAGAGGCAGATCCAGTCATCCTCAGGGCTGCTGTGGCTGAGGCCCCGTGCTACCCCCCAGGCCCCGAGCTCACACCTGCACTGTCACTGGCACCCCAGCTCTTGTGTGGGGAGCAGAGCTATTGTTCCCACTCTATAAAAGGAAAGAAGTCTCTGCAGGTCAGGTAACTTGCTTCATGCCACATATCCGGTAAGGCACCAGCTAAAAGACGCATGCCGCAATGTAACGTGGGGATGAGAGACGCTGTGCCCAGCAGTGCAGGCTGGAGCAGAGGGAGAGGCCGGGTGAGGCAGAGCGCAGCCAGGACTCGGGGCCCAGCTGTGCTGCCCAGGCTGATCCTGCCCCACCCCCCTCATGCCCTGCTCTTTCTGCCACTGCTGCCCTAAACATGCTCCTTCTCCTCCCAAGGTGCAGTAAGTCTCTGCTGCTTGTGGCTGAGGGGAAGAGCTTTCTGGACAGCCCTGCACCAGCTCCTGAGATCCCGGCCATATCCGTGTGGCCGCGCCACTATCCTCATGGGGTTTTGCTTCCCATGGACACACTTTTTACTAAGCCCTGTCCTAAGCAGCAGATATCATTTGACATGCTAATTATATATTTTCACATTTGCAATATGTAATTATATAATTATTGAAAATGAAATAATGTTCAGCTCTGACTCACTTCAAATCCCCTCTTATGCCACCAGTGGCGGTGTGCGCTGACCACACTTGGAGGAATCCTGGACTGCCTCACAGGGCAAAGCGAAGGACAAAACAAGAAAGCCTCCATCTGGCCTAATTTATGGCCAGGCATGTCAGTGCTCTCTCCTCAGCCAAGTGCAGGATCTGAAGTCTCCACCTCTTATCTGAGTGAGGAGCACGGAGTCACTGTGGCTTCTCGGGCTACGCCCTCAGCTCCCTGCGCAGATGCTCAGAACGCTGTCTCTCAGCCTCTGCGGACCTTAACACTGCTGCTCAAAGAACAGATTAACTTAGCCAAGGCACACCATTACTGCCTCAAGGAATGAGCCGTAACAGGGCGGCGGGCGGGCGCCATCTCGTGAACCAGACAGGAGCACTCCCTCTGCAGTGATTTTGGCACCATAGACCAGACAGGTGCTTCGGAGGACGGCATGCCCCTGGGCTCACGAGGGGCTTAATTTTGTTTTCTGAAACTGTTGAATAACTTCATTCAAAAGTTGCCTGCGGGTGGGAATGTGGCTTAGTGGTTGAGTGCTTACCTGTGTGCGGTCCTGGGTGTGACCTCCAGCAAGAAAAAAAAAGTTGGATTGGTTTTCTGCACTGCCTTGCAGGAAGCTTTGTTTTTCCCCTCGGATACACTCTTGCAAATATTCTAATGGTTTAAGCCACCTCAAACTCTTCTGGAAGAGGCCAATAAAAAATGTGATGTCCCATATAAATGTACGAACAACACAGTGAGGACCTCAGCAGCAACACATCACAGGTTCCAACACAGACTACACCTGTCAAGAGGGGTGCTATTTCATTTGTGGTAAAACAAATACAACATGAATAAGCCAGATTCACACCCCTCTTCTCCACCGGCTGCTGGGCTGCCCACCCTCTGGGCTCCCTGAGCACCTTCTGCTCCGGCACGTGCCACATGGCACTGCTGTCACTAGCACAGACGGTTCATCCCTAACTTCTGGCTAGAGTATGACAGGCAGTGGGCACGAGGTGCTCAGAACCCTTGCTGATCGAGCATACTCGCCGTAGGGCGCCAGCATGACACCTGCGCCCCCCCATCCCCAGCACACGGGGTTTCCCTCTACTCTTCACAGTCTGGGCTGTTTCCTCTGCGGGCCTCCCCCTGCCCCAGCCCACGTCCAGCTGTAGAAAGCTCAGGCGTGTTACAAAGGCCACCTGCAGGCCACGGCTTTTTCTTCGCTGTGACTGGAGGCGCTCATCATCTTCTCACCCACAGGACGACAGAAGCAGGAGGGCCAGAAACATGCAAAAAACAGATTCTACTTGGAAGGCTTCGTGAAGACCCTTACATGAAAGTAATGTGTTAAAAGTTTTTTACTTTTCTTTTATTTTGGGGGGTGTGAAGGAGAAGGCAAGTCTATACCCAGGTTTCAAGCTGACAGTGGCACTAACCAGCTGCCTTTGGTGCTGACGGCCAGAGCTCCGGCAGCCACTAAGGAAGGGTTGACAGTCCAGACTAAGCAACCAAACTTCATTCAGATTCAAGCTGACTGAGGTAAATGTCAAATTCCCTGTGTGAAAGGTAAAAATCATTTCTGAGTGAAATGAAGAATGCCCTTTGGTCTTAGCTGCATGTTAAACTTTTCTGCCGTCCCAGTACAGGGCATCTATCCACCCACGCAGCTTCCAAAGATTAAACTTAGAGCAGCCAACCCCAGGCACACATGTATGCAGCCATGTGTATCTGTGTGTGAGCACACATCTTACATACCCCGGATTCACGCTGCATCAGTGTGACACGCTCCCCCACACTTCAGTCCCCCATTGTATCACTGACTACAATGGGCTTCTCTCAAAAACAGATGAAATTCACAAAACCTACAACAAATCATTTTAAAGTGCATAGGCCAGTGGCATTTAGAACATTCACAGTGTTGTAGGAACAATGGCCCCACCTTGCCTAGTTTCAGAATTTTGCCACCAGCCCAGAAGAGCCACCAGACCCTGAAACCATCACTCTCCATGCTTCTTGCTGGCCCTTGGCCATCTGTCTCCATGGAGTTGCCTATCCTGATGTTTCATATAAAATCTTTTACAAGTGACACCATGCAAATCATTTGAAATATTATGTGGTAACTGCCAACGTAAACAAAGTAAAAATCTGGGATCTGTGGTCTAAAACAATGTTCTGGAGCTCTGACCTCACAAGATCTCTCTCTGATTGACGCTGGCTCACTGCTTAACTGACACGATCACTTTAAAAAACAGAAAGGACATTTTAATATAAAAAAGGCCAACCAGGGTAAAAGATAGTCTTCTGCACTGAATAAACTGAGCTCTTGTCTTTGTCTTAGGGTGAAGTCCTGCCCCTGGGCAGCACGGGTGCCATGAGACCACTAACCTGCACCAAACAAACCAAGTGCCCGTGTCCACTAGTTAAGGCCTCAATGCCCCCAAAACGTAACAGGGAACGAAGCAGATTTCATCCTGCAAGCATCAAAGTGATGAGAACACAATAATTTCCAAAATCAATAGAAAAGGATGGCCGTTTGCAAGAGTAACCGGCACCGTGAACTTGGGTTGCACCGCCATGCTTCTCAGGCAGGATGCAAGTGGGCACTGCTCCACGCCAGCTCCGCTGGGGGCTGGGGTCTGCGGGGGGCTCCCCACTGGCCTCTCACACCAGGTTCATGCCCTGAGAGGGGCACAAAGCCACAGGACTATACGTCACCCTTTCTAGGATATCAGTTTCCCATGTGGTTAAACGACGTCAAACATTTTATACTAAACTATAGAAGTTACAAAATAATATTAAAGCCGCATTGCTTTCTATGATAAAGATCTTCAGACTTTATAAACTGAAACATCTGGGGACTCCTGGGGAGAGTGTGCCAAGTTCATTTCAGGGGGGTAGA
>PVKN010002872.1:17464-40355 GCA_004027915.1 Capromys pilorides
AAAAAAAAAAAAAAAAAAAAAAAAAAAAAAAAAAAAAAAAAAAAAAAAAAAAAAAAAAAAAAAAAAAAAAAAAAAAGAATTCATTCAGTGGAATCTAGCCTGATGGGATCTGACAGTAAGATGCGAGACTTCTGGAAGCCAAATGAGGAAAGCATCAGAGAATGACAGCTGCCTCTGGAACAGCTACAGGGGACATGGCAAGTGGAGTCACGCTGTTGGGTATCGGTCACAGAGAATACTGCTAACTTTTAAACAAAACTTCATATGAATGTTATGCTAAAACTCTAGTGTAAGATTTAAAAACCTAAGTGCCAAATTCTTATTTTACTCTGGACTTGACAGAACTGAAAGAGGCAGAACAGGGACCATAAGTACTTGGGACAACCATGGAGGCGGCGCCCAGCTCAGCTGGGTGGGTGATTTGAGACACCACCTAGAGCACTCAAGACACCAACTACTTCTAGGAGGCGCAATGCCAAGCAGACTGCAGGAGATGAAAGGGCTCAGGAAGTGAGCGGGCGAGGAGGGGCGGGCACATGTAGAGAGTAACAAATATAGGTAACACAGCTGTAGAAAATTTCAACAGATTGTGGTTAAGCTGCTGGTCTCTGGGGGACCCCATGTGACCCACAAAAGGGCTTCTTCCAGGCCGTCAGTCACACTGGAGAATCTTGCAACTTTCCACCCACCATTTCAGGCCTGCACTCACTTAAACCCACCATACCCCAAAAGGTGGGGTACCCTCACCCTGTCCTGCGCTTCACCTCCAGAGAGCGCGTGGATTCGGGCCTGGGACTCCCACCAGCCCATTGTGCCTGACCACTCAGCGCTGCCCCTCAAGCTGGGGACAACCTTGCTTGCATCTCCCATGTGCCTTATGGCAGCTTTCCCAAAAAACCTATCAAAGTGCAGTAAATATCAAGCAGAGGGGCTGGCGACATGGCTTAGCGGTCTAATGTGCGCGCGTCAGTAAGTTTAGGCCACCGTGCAGGGACGGTGGCTCGATCCTAGGCCCCATATGCTGTGCTGCCCCCCCACCCCCCAGGGAAGGCTGAGCAGGCCATAACACAAACAAATATGTAATGTGGTTGAAGAAAATAAAATAAACTTTTAAAAAATATATACATATCAAGCAGAGTCCTGAGCCCGAACACCGCTTTGCAATGTGGCGTGGCTACCTGGTTAGCCACCACAAGTCAGCAACCAGGGGGCAAAATCAACGAGCATGGCCACCACTCACTGCTCAGGAAGCAAGTTCCAAGGGACTGCATTTCCACTGTGTGGTTTTTCCTAAGCCAGAACCTTCAAAAAGATTTCTCTTAGGTATGAAAATGTTTAAATCTGTGTAGAAGTTGGATGGACACTGGCATAGGCCCTCCCTGCACTCAACAGCTATCTATGTTGGGGATATTTGCTTTATAAAGTTATTTTCTTACTACCATTTGAGTAAGCTGCAGAACTGGTGACACGGCACTGTGGCTTCTTCAGCATGTATTCCCCAATAAGGAGGGCAGTCCCCTACAATGCCACATGACCACCCTGCACTTGGAAAACGAACAGTAAACCCGGGGAAATAGCTTGATGGTGCAGCACTTGCCTGGCAAGTGTGAGGCTATGAGTTTGATTTCCGGTTCCAAAAAAAACAGAACAAAATTTTAAAAAATGAGGGGTTGGGGAGATAGTCAGAGGCATAAGCCCGACGGGGCAAGCACAAGGTTCCCAGCTTGATCCCTGACCCCACATGCTGTACCAGCCCTGGAACCCTGGGCGTACTGACCCAGCCCTGGAAACCTGGGTGTGCTGTGTCGGCCCCAGAACTGTGTGCAGTGGTACACACATGTAGTTTAGACAGGAGGACTGCTGTGAGTTTGAGACTAGTCTGGCACCTAAAAAAGCGAGCATAAGACCAGCCCGAACTGCACAGCGAGACCCTGTCTCAAAAAAACAAAACAAAAACTGAAAATCAATGGTAATTATGCCCCATCCAGGGTCACTCTGGGCTCCCCTTTTTCCTACTGTCCCCCAAATGTTGTCTGTAGGGTCAATTTCATGTCTAGGATAATGATCTGACCTAGAGTTACTCATTGTATTTAATTGGTATGTCTTTTTAGTCTTTGTGTCAAACCAGAAGGGTTTTTGATGTATAAATAATGCAAGTGCCTAAACTAGAGCCAGACCTTTGTTCTCTGTAACAGGCATCCTCGTGCACTTCAACCAATGTCTTTCCAATATTAAAAAGGCACTTTTAAAAGAAACCGGGTGTGGTAGAGCATGCCTGTAATCCCAGCACTGGGGAGGCTGAAAACAGGAGGAGCACTATGAGTCTGAGGTGCGTAGTGAGACCCTGTATGTACCAAATACATTAGAAAATAAATAAAAAATAAAACATATTAGTGGAAGAAGCCACCTCCCATGCAAAGAGTCCAGCCAGCAGCATGCACATTCCCACGCCCCACGTGGGAGAGGGCTGGCTCAAGTGAGGCTCAGAGCTGAGGTGTCACCTTCCCACTGACCCAGCGGCAGCTAAGAACTATGCAGACAGCTATGATTTGAAGTCACTTCCTTTTCAATTCACCAACGCTGACTGATGCTTGCTCTAGATACAAAGCCGGATGCCCCAAGAGACCTCGAGCTCCTGTGACTCCTCAGGATGTGCCTGACTCTGTGGGAGAGATGAGAAAACTAAGCCAAACTAAAAGTAAAGTAAGGCCTGCCAGGTCAAGAGTGGCAGCGGGAGAGCGCTCTCCTCCCACACTGCATCGATGTCCACAAGACCCCACGCAAGCTCCTGCTCCAAAGGCAGACAAGTGCTGAGCCATGCCCACCCAAATAAGTCCACATGACAGAAAGCCACGAGGGTCTGTCGAGAGGCAACAGGATGTTGTATTCCACCAGCTCCTTGCCACATGAGACCAGAGACAGAGGTGCTGGCCGAGGAGCACATCACTGTCTGTGGCCCTGAGCAAGGGCTCCCTCTTCTTTTCTAGAAAAAGTGGAAATAATAAAGCCTTACAGCCCGGGGTAGCTGGAGTGCTCCACCCACCTGCTCTCCCTCAGTCCCCAGCAGAGCTTGAGGCGGCAACCCTGGCCTGAGTCTCCTGGCTGGATGACCTTTGAGAGGAGACACTCTGGGACTTGTCCTGCTTGCTCGCAGGCAGGAGTGCTGGAAGAAGCCACAGAATTGGTGTTCACAAGAGTTCCTTGAGCTTGGCCAAGTAACAGAGAACAATTCTGCTGGACATTTGCAACCCACAAGTAGCACAGACCCCAATCCACTGTGTTTCACAACTTTTTCCTGGACTAACAAGCTCACTTCTTCATTTTTCTGTATCATTAAACACATCTCATGACAAATTCTAGGAAGCAGCTTTTGCTGTGAGGCACAGCTCAGGAGCAGATATCATGCCTGAGTTTAAGGGAAGGACTAATTAAGAAAAATTCGTGTAGACTCCTCCCTGAGGGCTGTTGCTCAGGTTGCCCCGCGCAGTGCCAGGAGCACAAAGGACACTTTCACACATAGGATCACTACTGCCAATGTGCGAGTGTCCCTCTGAAGCCAGCTCCGAGCGCTGCAGTCACAACAGGCCGACATCTGTGAAGCAAGCATCTTGAACTGAGCGGAGGCACTGTTTAGGGTGAAAAGCGCTCAGTCTTTCGGGGTCTTTTGCTCAGTGCCATCGTCTGAGCACTGACCCTCAATGACTTCAGGCCCGCAGGTGCCAGAGCTGGGACCAGCGCAGGGTGTGTACCATAACTGTCACTGCTGGGAAGTCTGCGGGTGGGCCAGGGTGACTTCTTCATATGCTGCCTGCCATGTTTTTCTCTAAATTCTTATCAAAAAGGTGAAGACCAACCAACTGATGACTCAGCAAGTACTTGTGAGGAAACAAAGGTTCCTATAATTAGCCTTCCACATCCCAAGAAACATGGGCTTCCAGAAGATGAACGACCTGTACTCCAGCTTCCTACCAGGCCTTCAAAGACTTACCAGCTGGCAAGCTGCAGGCAGGGTGAAAGCAGTTAGCTGGACGAGGCCGGGCTGTGCGGTTCCTCTCCCGCCTGTTAACACCTTCCTGGTACAGCTGTCCCTGCCTTAAATGCATCTTCCCAAGTGGGCAGGTAGGAACTCCAGAGTGGGAGGAGGCGTGGCCACCAACTGGGGGCACAGAGGCCTTGCTATGAGCCTCTAGGAAACTGCTTTAAAAAATCCAGGAGTGGCTTAGAACAGGGTCAGTAACTCTCGGCTCAGGAGCCAAATCCAGCGCCACCTGTTTTTGTAAATAAAACTTTATTGGACCACAGATGCGCCTATTCATTTACTGTCTACGGCTACTTTGGCTCACAGAGCCAAAAATATTTGCAATCCAGCCCTTCTCCAAAAGTTTGCCAATTCTGGTCTAGAACTGCACTATCCAATACAGTAACCACTGAACATGTGTGTCCATTTAAATTTAAAATAACTGAAGTTAAAAATTCAGGCTCCCAGCTAGCTGCCTGCATGCTCCAAGTGCTCCCCAACAGTCACACATAGCCACTGGTTAAGGCAGCAGACTGCATACACAACATTCCCACCACTGCAGACAGCACTCCGGCACCAGGCTGAAAACGCAGGATTTAAGTCACCACGCTAAATTTACAGCCAATAAAGGTTCCAAGTCACCCTCTCCTTCCACAGACAGGAAGGTCCGCAGGAAGTTAAAATAGACCTCTTCCACTCTTCAGCTTCTCAAGATCACCATACTGATCACAAGCTCTGACTGCTTGGTAGACAGTAACTGTCAAACCAACTGGAGCACAAAACAGTTTAGTGACTGACTGTATTTCCTGGTTTACTTGACGGGTCCCAACCCCAGCCCCAGTCCCAGAGACTGTAAACTAAAGGGGTGGGGTAGGGATCACAGGCTTGTTCAGTTCTCATTCCAAGTTAAGATCACTCCTAGCACAGAGCACTGCTCAACGTGAACCCTGACACCACACCGCCATGCAAAAAGGCCACTGAACTCAAGATGATGGGGGCACAAGGAAACCCCTATTGTAACTTTATTGCAAAACGTTCTATAAACAGTCACTCACAATTTTTGATTTAAAATGAGTTTGAAAAAAAAAAAAAAAGATTTCAAGCAAAACCGCCAGTCTGGGTGTGGATTGCATGTAAGGGCTGGGTGACCACAGGTACATTATTTCCCCTTGGGTGATCAAGCCCCCCTCGCTCTTAGGCTCTCTCCTCTCCAGCACCATGACAGCAGCCTCACTCCAGAGCACTCTGTCCAAGAGGACTGCTCTGCGCCCCTCCAGGCTGCGTCTCCCACTGAGCCCCTGCTCCTTTGGGGCAGGCTTACTTTTAATGGCCCTCAACTCTTGGCACACAGAGCTGCTACATGGAGATTAGACTCACTAAGAATCTAAGTGCTCAGTACATGAAACATATTTTGCTAAACTTCACATTAATGTGCTTGCTCTAAGAAGTCCTTGTAAGTAAACCAAACTGTTTTTGACTTTTGAAATTAGAAACTATCCACATTGTTTGAAACAGCTTAGGTTCTGAAAGGTTAACACCTTAAAAACTCAAGTCTTTGTCAGGTTTTAGACTTCACTATGTCCCCCCTCCCCCCACAATTACACAGTGACAGCCAACAGGAAAAAAATACCACTGGGCATGGTAAGACCTCAGATTTAACAAGAAGTTCTGTATCTCATATAAAAATCAAAAGATTATATTTCAGAATGCATAATAAAAAGAACCAGTACATTAAGTGTCTAATAAAAATCAGAAGACTCATAAACCAAAAAGATTTGTTAGAAGACACCTTAAAATGTATATAAATTTATGTTTTATATAAAATCAAATTATTTCGCTGTGATCTAGAGTTGGACAACTGACGAAATCCAAGCAATTCCCTCTGGTGTCCCGCAGCTACACACCTAACACTATCTGCAGTAAAGTCATGGCCGCTCTAGAAGCTGGTCAGTGTGGATGTGGATTTCTGCCCACTTTGTCCAAAGGATTTGGAGAGAAATACAACACCTGTTTTCTTCAACAGACCTGGTACTGCTGTGCTTCCGTCCCCAGGAACACCCTTGTTCTGCCCAGGGGCTACAGCCACCGTCAGATCCTGCTCCCACCCACCTGACCACAGGTCCGGTGCAGTGAAAACTGTCCTGTTGAGGCACAGTTGTGATATGACACATTTTTAAGTGATTTGGTGAAGCTTAGCACCCATTTTCTTTCTCCAATAATTACTAAGAAATTTATATCACAAATATATTAAAATATCAATTAAAAACAGCTATGTATTATCCTGATAGCTACAGTTTAACTTGTACTGTACTTTACAGCTAAATTTCAAATCCCAAATACAGACTGTGTAAGAGGCAAACTAATTATTAAAATAATGATCTAGGTGCACACTGAAAACTTGTTGCCATTTTAGAGCGAATTGTCACACTGGGACTATGTAAATGTGAAATAGTCTTTAATAGCTCATGAAAACACTACACAAAATTGTGATCCCCAGTAGATCTCAGTATTTCAAGGCATGAGCACATTTCTCCGTTAGGCTCCTCAGCAAGGAAAATCCTTGTCAAAAGGGAAGTTCTTTCTCTGCCTATTTTCTGACTGCTATTCGCCTTTAATTCGGAGACATGGCCTCAGCAGAACCTTTGCAGCACTAAGCAACGCGAGGTAACAGAAACTCTGCGCGCGACAACTTGGCCAGGCCCGGCCGCCCGCCTCTCCTTCCCACCCCCACCCAACACCTTCCCGGGCAGTGACTTCACATCCTTTGACATCAGCACACAGCTCCAAAGGGGGATGGGAGAGCAGGCAGAAAGCAGAAAAACCAGCTCTGAGCTATGCATGCAAGGGCCTCTCGCAAGCCTCAAATTCTGTAAGTAGTCCGTAAAATGCCGACCGGCAGTGACGCGCCCCACCTGCTCCGGTCACGTCTGCGGCCCAGTGGAGTGGACTGTGCGGAGGGGACTTCCTGCTTTTCCTATCTGAAGCACAATAGCCATTTATTAACTACCCACGGAAGGCTCCGGCCAGGGGAACACACAATAACTCACCTCGAATATGGAGCAGGGCCACGGGCTGGAAAGGCCCATTGGAGTTGGCCGCATCCACCACCATCCCGCTGCCCGCCTTATTACATGTCAACATCTAGACTCCAGCGGGAAAGGCGGTGTAGCCCTTAAGGCAAGAAACCAGCCTCCATTTTAGTTTTAAAAAAAGACAAACTGAAGCTCTCTGCAGCTGGAGGGAACTGGCTGGTTCGTGATGTCAGCGGGCACAGAGCTCGCTGATTGGCCGGAAGCTGCAACTTAAAATGACACTGAAAAAAACTGCAAATGGAAAGAGCGTTCCGTTTGGCTGTCAATCTGCACTAAAAACCTGGGCATTTTCGGGCTTTCTACAGGCTTCATTTCTCAGTAACTTTGAGGCAAAGATTCCATCTCTCAGTGGACAGGGCTGGATGCCACAGCCCCTGGCCAGACTACATAAATGCCTCACAGCTACCAGAAAGAAGAGAAAGAGGAGGAGAGGAAGAGGAGGGGGGAAAGACGGTGCATATATGTTCTTTATGAACTTTACATTTTAGCTTTCACTGAGCTGGTCCCCCAAATCCAGCAGTACCCACCCACCTGTCTGCCTTCCACTTTCTAGTCCTAGTTTCCTTTCTGCACCACACAAGGCATTTTGGCAACCTAGGTCTTTCTCTGTATGTATGGGTATTTAAAAGCAAATGAATATTTAAATATTACACAACTTGTGTCCAACTTCCCCCACTGGTAAGTAGTGCAAATTAACAAGCTGAGAATCTTCACTTTTTTTTTTTCTCCCTGAGCCTAGGTTTTCTTCTGGAAAACATAGGTTAAATAAATTACATGGAAAATGAAGGCTGCTTTAAGTGCAATAGCTAGAAAGTGCCACAAACCATTCATACCATGTGGCCTTCAAAGTGCAAACGGGATGAGGTGAAAGGCAGTGGACACTCAGTGAACTTCATGAGTCAGTATATTAGATACTTTAAGTTTTAGATACTTTGTGCAAAGGTAACACATGTGGCCTATTTTTTTTATTAGGCAATTATTAAAAGCTACTATTCACTGGAGGCTGAGGCAGGAAGATGGCAAGTTCCAGGATGACCTGGGCAACTTAGCAAAATATTTTCTTAATCTAAAATAAATAAATAGAAAAAAAAAAGCGCTGCAGACATAGCTCAGAGGTACAGTGTTTACCCAGCATGTGCAAGGCCCTAGGTTCAATTTCCCATACCACATGAATAAAGTGAATTTCCCTCCAAAAAAGAGCAAAATGAAAACCAATGAAAGACAAAAAGCAGCTCTCCCTACGAAGTGTTCCTGAATGGTGGCTCCTTTTTATAATTTCTCACCGATGCCCCACCTGTCTAGTGTGTGTCAGTAACAACTCAGTGGCCGGGACTCCTGCACACGGCCCTCATGGTGTGAAAGCGTGGACACTCCATCTGTGGGCCGGGCCCTCCCTCAGCTCAGTGAGCAGCAGGGTCCTGCTGACCACTACCATGCAGGTGCGACTGTGTCAATGGCCATTACCAGAATGGAAAGAAAAAGCACAGCAAATACCACTGTGCTTGCTCTTCCCAGAGCCGGAAGATGCCACGGGAGTGCAGGACCCCGTGCTGGCCAGCGGGAGACTGTTTCTATAGGCCTGCGGGAGGGCATCTGACCCCGTTCTCCTGACCCACGTGTGCTGCGGGCCTCACTCCTGCCTGGGCGGTGCTGCTAGGTGAACAGACTGGCTAAGCACCCAGAGCCTGTGCCTCAGCCCGGGTTACAGGAATTGGGACTGCAGCTGCCCACTTGTGTCGCAGATGTCTCTGCCAGCCCCTGCTTGTGTCTGTCAGGAGCACCCAACCAGCCAAGGCCACCAAGCAGTGCTGAGGGTGACGCTGGCTGCCACCATCACCTCCCCGGCCCGGAGTGGTGCCGGGGGCACTCTGGATTGAAGGGCTGGCGAGCAGGTGCTTGCTTGGGCTGAGCTTTTCAGAGCTGCCCACATCACTGAATATTTCATGTGAAGTGAGAGGCGGAGATGGGCTCATCAGAGGGCTGTGCTGACTAGCTGGAATACAGAAATACGGGGAGACTCCTAGAGCTTCATATAAAATACACAGATTGGAAAGCAAAGAAAAAGTGGAGTCACTTTTTGATGTATTTTTCCTAATGATCTCAGATCAAAGGATCTCAACTTTATTAGTGGTTTTCCCTATGCTTTCCCAGAACCTGATGCATGTAAAGTAGTTCTTTAGAGAACTCTCAGGACAGTGATCAGAGATCACTGCTAAAACAGATGCTAAAATTAAAAAGAGAAAGAAGACATGACTAGAAAGGATACTTCTGAACTAGAAGCAAATATCCTATAAATTTGCTGTTTTTTCTCACCAAAATAATTTATACATTTAAAGTATTTCCTATCAAAATTCAATGAACCTCCTTATTTTTCTAGGTAATTGACAAATCATTCTAAATTTTGCCAGGAAAATAAAAAACAAGAATGAGAATTCCTTCAGTGAGAAATGGTAACACTACCAAGTGGAAACTCCACGAACAAGTGGCGGTGTCTTGGGCATGAGAGGCAGAGCAAAGCCCGACAGCCACAGAGACCCAACCTGTGGTCAACAAGGAGGCCCACGTCCGAGGAAACCTGGAGAATCAGGTAATGGCTGGTTTCTTGGGGCGGGAACTGCGTCTAGTATGTGTACATGGGGGAAGCCAACTGACGTCTTTTTACCTCACACTGAAATCAAATCAGCACTGTATTAAACAGGTAAATAAGAAGCAAATCACAACCATTCTCTAAGCCCCCACAGCTTTTGGAAGAAAAGGTGAATAACATCAATTCTCAAGCTAGAAAAGGGCTTTTTTTGTTTTATTTTCAGCTGTCTCAGCCTGCCCTGGGAGTGAGGCCTGCACAGCCAGTGGTGCTGGGGATCTAACTGTGGTCTCCTGCACCTGCCTAAGCTTGCCTTAGCAGGCGCTTAAGACTGCTGAGCTATCTCACCGGCTCCTAAAAAAGGAAATTTTAAAACACCAAACTCCCAAGGGATGTTACACATTAAAACTATAACTTTCTGTATGTTCCCTCCAAAAAAACAAAGCAAATGTAAATGCCATAAATACAAGACATTAATTATTGCAACTGACTAAAAACAGTACGCTCTAAGGGTCTAAATGATCCAGTCTGTAAAGCAGCTACAAATAGTAGCTATGTGGAAAAGTATTTTTTTACCAACCAGATCAATAATAATCTTTTTTGAAGTGATAATCAGAACTGGGGAAAGGATGATGGAGCCTTGACAACCAAGCCGCCATGGTTCTGATGCCTGTAGAGTGGACAGTCACCAGCTGTCTGTGTGAAGATTCTGTGTTTAAATAATGTAGTTCTGGAAATGTAACAGTCATGAATGAGCGTCACTTTTTTTTTTTGGTATCAGGGATCGAGTCAGGACCTTGCACTTGCCAGGCAGGTGCTTAAGCTGCTGAGCTCTCGGCCCAGCCTCAGCATCACTTTTAAAAATTGTTTATTTTATGCAAGCACCTGTATTCCCAGCTATTCTTGCAATAAAAAAGGCTGTGGATTGTGCTTAATGGTAGGTGTCCATAGGTCTGATCTTCATAAACACATACCCCACAAAATAAAAGCCCCAAATTTAAATTGTGCTAAAATATGACACAATTTACCATCAGAGCCACTTTTAAGTGTACATTTCAGGGCCAGGGATATAGCTCAGTGGCACAAGCATCTGTCTAGCAAGCACAAAGTTCTAGGTTTGATTCCCAGTACCAAAACAAAAAAGTGTAAAATTCAGTTGCATCTAGTGCATTGATGTCCCTGCTTTTAGTTCTTCTGGGCATATAATTATTAGTAGGGTGGCTGGATCACATAATAACTCCATCTTCAATTTTTTTTTTGTGAGACTGGGGTTTAAACACATGACCTTGCACTTGCCAGGCAAGCACTTGTGCCATGGAGCTATCTCCCTGACCCCTCCATCTTCAATTTTTAAAAAAACAGTGGTTGTACCACTTTACAATTCCCCCCAGGGGTACACAGGGTTCCAATTTTTGTACACCCCTAGTGACACTTTGCTACCTCCTACTTCTTATCGTAGCCTGCCTAACAAATGTGAACTACTTCACTTCAAATTTTTTTCTTTTTGAGACAGGGTTTTGCTGTGTACTTCAGGCTGGTCTTGAGCTCACTTTATAGCCCAGGTGGATCTCAAATTCCCAACAATCCTCTTGCCTCAGCCTCCCAAGTGCTGGGATTATAGATGTGCATCACCATGTCCAGCTCTTCTTTGTAGTTTTGATTTGTACTTTCCTTTTTTTTTTTTTTTTTAATTTTTATTTATTTATTTATTTATTTATTTATTTATTTATTTATTGCTTGTTGTGTTTGTTTGTTTCTTTATTTATTCATTTTGTGGCTGGCTCAGCCTGCCCTGGTGGTGGCGCTGGCGCAGCATGTGGTGCCGGGGATCGAACTGCAGTCCCCGCAGTTGCCTGAGCCCTCCTCAGCAGGCGCTTTAGACCACTGAACCATCTCGCCGGCCCTGTACTTTCCTAATTAGTAATGTTGGTTTCTTTGTATGGGCTTATTGACTATTTCTATTCTTTGAAGAAATGTCTATTTTAGTTACTTAGACTTTTTTAAATCAAGTTTTTGCTATTGCTGAGTTCTGGCAGGTTTTTTTTTTTTTTTTTAAAATACAGTCTGAATATTAATCCTTTATGAGATACATGATACACAAAGATGTACCCCATTCTGTGACTTTGTTGTGTTGACTGTGTCCTTACAGAAAACAAAGTTTTATATTTTCATTTAGTCTAATTTATCTGTCATTTGTATTGCCTGTGGTTTTGGCATCATAGCCAAGAAACTGCTGTCAAATCTGAGGTGACAACATTTTTATCCTCCACCTCTTTTCCCTTTGTTGGTATAGTGCAGTGAACCTAGGACCTTCACACTACACATTATTTCTTTTAAAATTCTTTTATTTTTCTCAATCCTTCTACACTGATTTATTTATATTTGTTTTGAAGAAAGATCTTGCTATGCAGTGCAGGCTGGCTTGTTAACTCACTGTGTAGCCCAGGCTGGCTTTGCGCTGCTGGCGACCCTCTTGCCTCAGCTTCCCACAGTGGTAGGATTCTGGGGTTGCAGGTGTGTATTGTTGATTCAGCCAGTTTTGATTTTTTTTTTTTTTTTTTAATGTATTTGGTTTTTACAGGGTTTCACTACACACCTTGGACTCATAGTGATCCTCCTGTTTTCAGCCTCCCCAGTGCTGGGATTACAGGCGTAGGCCACTAGCCCAGACTCTGCGGCCAGCTCAGCCTGCCCTGGGGGAGGGCGGCACAGAAGGGTGGTCCCTGCACTTGCCTAAGCATGTGATTTAGCCCGCTGAGCTATCTCGATGGCCCCTTGGCTGGTTTTAGTTCTTAATGTCTACGAATATGATCTATTTTGAGTCCCATTTTATGTACAATATAAGAGTCGAGTTCTCTCCTGATGTGTTTTCTGTACTGCTGTCTCACTTGTGCACACAGGCATTTCTACCTGGGCTCCCTCCTTCCTTCCCCACCGGTCTGTAGATGGCGTCTCCATCATGCTCTAAGTGGTCACGGTCCAGCATCACACTTTGCTTGATTACTATAGCTTTGTTATAAATTTAAACACCAAAATAAAGTTAGTTTTCTACTTCTGTTTTCCATCTGTGTTGGTTCCTTAGGACCCAAACTCCCTGTGAATTTTAGAATGGATTTTTCTATTTCTGGAAAAAAAAAACAAAAAAAAAAACCACTGAGATTTTTTAAAAAGAAATTTTTATTTATTGACTTGGTGTAGAGTCTCACTATGCAGCTCAGACTCATGGTGATCTTCTTGTCTTAGCTCCCCAGCGCTGGCTTTATAGGCTTCCACCACCATGCCTGATTTCAGTGGTGGCTCAGCGTGGGCCAGCATGGCATGTGGTACTAGGATTGAACCTGGGTCCTTGCACTTGCCAGGTAGGTGCTTAGACTGCTGAGCTGTCTCCCCAGCCCACACTAGGATTTTGTATTGCAGTGAATCTGTATGTCACCTGGGCAGAACTGACACCTAGTGGTGTTAAGCTTTCCCATCTATCAATGTGGATCCCTGTTTGCTGGTGTCTGTCTTAATTTCTCTCAGGAGCATTTTGTAGTTTCCAGTGTACATGTCTTTCAACTTGTTTTAAGTTTATTCCTAAGTATTTTATTCTCCTAAGTATTTTATTCTTTCGAGACCATGCCATTTTATTTATGGTTCTAAAATATTTAAGGTTCTAAAACACATCTTAATGTCAAAGAGGTTTATCACTCCAAGAAATTTTATGCATCCTTCAACAATGGAAATGTAAGTGAAAAGCGCAGTATAGAACCTTTCACAAAATTGATTAGAAAAAGAATCAATCTCAAACTATTAACAGTCCCTGTTGAGTGATACAGTTACAGGTGGTGTTTCTTTGAGAAATTCCTCTATGTTTTTCAGTATTTCCAAAATGCCACATTTCTTTCGGAGATTTAAAAATAACGTTTTTTAAAAAAAGGACTACAAATTAACTTAGTTACAGGGCGAAGAACCCCCTGACAAATGCTGCCTCTTAGGCATAAGCTAAGGACAGACAGGCTATGATGGGAGACAAGCAAACCTGAAACAGAAGATTTACTGAGGTGGGAAAGGGGTCATGATGCAAAAGCACAAAAATGGGCTGAAATCAGGTGTCTGGAATTTAGGGTGCTGATGCTCTGTCTCAAAGAATCCATTCTGACCTGCTGAAAACGTTGCTGGGGAGCTCACGACCTACGCCTGGGGTCTCCAGGGGCCTCTGGGTCATCAGGCTCAGCTGGCTTGTGGGGCAGAGCCGCCTGCCCTACTGCAACATACACTTTACCAACGTGACCAGGGGCTCGGAGTGCAGCTGCACTTGCACTGGGACGGCTCTGTCAGCGGCTGGAGAGGGGAGAGGCCCACTGAGTGGTTCAGCCGGGTTCTCCTCACTGCAAGGACAATACTGGACTCTTGGCGTTGTCACCAGGGCACACATCCAGTGGAGTACGCTCTCCTGCTGAGCTGTGGTGAAGTGTGCAGGACAGCATAGGATGCCACTCCATGGAGCACCAGCCAGCAGAGGCCATGTGAGGGGTGGAGCACGCTGCACCACTCGAAGCCCTGCTGTCCACCAGCAGCACACTGGGAAGGTCCCTCTGTGGGGTGGGGACACGGGACAGCATGTGGGAGGCTCCACCAGGCTAGGCCTTCCAGGCAGCTTCCTCCCACCTCTTGTCAGGCTCAGTAAGAGCGTGGGCCAGAGCTCCTCTTGTGCCTGGCAGTGGACAGGTGAATGAAGCAAGCACCCAGCAACATCCAGTCTGGTTTTTCAGTTTTGTTCTGTTTTGAGATAAGGTCTTGCTTTCTAATTTAGGCTGGCCTCAAACTCATAGTGATCTGCCGCCTCAGTCTCTAGTTGACTGCTGTTAAGCTTCTTTACTAAAATACAAGCATGTTTTAATTGTCTATGAACTCCCTGAGAAAGAAAACACTTAGCTCAATTTAGAAACAAACCTTGTAAATTTTATCCAGAAATAAGATTTGTGTGCTAGGATTACAGGTGTGCACCACCATGCCAGGTCAACATAGTCTTTAAAACCATGCTTTTTTGTGTGACTAAGGATGTGCCCTGGAAGTACCTGGAGGGCAGCACTTCCGACGGCCCTGCCCTCATGCGTACCCTGTTCCGAGCCTGCTGCAGGAGTGAGTGTCCCCTCCCGACCCCTGCAGCTCACAATGTCACCTTCCACCTGAAGGCATATGTGGCTACCCCACACCTCTGTGTGCCCTCGCAGCAAACACCAGAGGACAGTGCACTCCAGCCGGAGAGGAGCTGGCCTTTTCCCCTGGTTCCTCCATCACTGTTTGCTTCTCTGCTTGAGAGCAAAGTGCCCATAAATACATCCCACTGACTGTATTATGAGGGTAGTATTTCTGAATAAAATTTTCAAAATTCGTTTCTAAATTGAGCAAAGTGTTTTCTTTCTCATCAAGTTCATAGGCAAATTAAAACATGCTTGTATTTTAGTAAAGAAGCTTAACAGCAGTCAACAAAAAGCTGGTTTCTGAACTGAGATTGGTAGCACTAGACCCGTAGTTTGCTGACACTGGGCCGGGTAGCACTGTTTTTCAAAAACACTGGAAACTGCATGAATCTGAGTGATGTGTTCTGTTGAGTAAGAAATCTAACTTTAAAAAGCTGGCTTCACTTGTGGCTTAAAATAGACTTTTTTCCTTAGACAGATCAAAGGTATCTAATGCTCAGCTGTATGCAAAGACTGCCAGGGAGTTTATGCCTGCCAAATGCAAGGACAAAGGGACAGCCTTGGTGGCCCTGCTGATTTGAGCAAGTACCATGAATAATTAAAGAGCAACAGTTGACTTGATCTATGGCAAAACCTTCCCTGGGTCCTGGGCTCAGTCCTGGGCTGGGTCCTGGGTTCACTTAGATGTTCTGCAGCGAGGCTATGAAACCTTTTGGGCCACCGCAAGTGTCTGGCTTCTGCCTTGTTCTGAGTGTGGAGGACATCCACACACAAAGTATGTGAAGTCTATTTGCACCCAGGAGCTTCCAGGCCACTGCTATTTAATCTGCCTGCGTCCTCACCAGCCCGACACAGGTCACCTGAGCAATAAACCTCATGCTCCAGGAGGACACTGAGGTGGGGGACCTGACAGCACTGGGACAGGACAGGTGGACATCTCAGAGGCTTTTTATTCCTGTAGCAAATGCATTGTGTGTGTCCTGGGCCCTTGGCAGAAGCCAGGCTGGGACACACACACACACACACACACACACACACAAACACATGCTGCAGCCTGCCTTCTGTGACACTTTGGGCAATGATGTGTGTGCTGAGTGGATGACGTATCTGGTGTGCTCTGCAGCCCACATGCCCACTTCCACTGAGGGGTGGAAGGATACGAAAGTATGCTCTGCGCAATGGCCTTAAGGGGATTTACAAAGGAGCCACATGTTGGTACACACACACACTGCACCATGGGCAGGCCATGAGAATGTCATATAAGTGAACTGGGCCAGACCAAGAGGACAAACACTGGAGGACTCCACTCTCGTAGGTATGTCCAACCTCTGGCCCATGGGCTGCTTTTTTTTTTTTTGGGGGGGGGGTTATTACATAATAGCAAATACAGAAAAGGAAAGTTTTGGATAGGGTGTGGCAGCTGAGACCTGAGGACCTCAGTTTGAGCCCAGCCCAGGCAAACAACAATTTAGCAAGTCTGTCAAAATAAAAAGAGCTGGGGAACATACCTCAATGTGAAGGCCTCAGTGAGAAGCAGTGTGCTGGTTCCACAGCTCCTCAAAAAAGTTTTGCTACTTCCATATATTAACTTCTTCACACAGCCCAGGCAACCCACAGGCTGGACACGACTGCTTGAGGACAGGGTGCCAGGGAAGAAGGGGACCTGCTGTTACACGGCAATTTCTACTGGGAATGACAAGTTCGGAGCACAAATGTAGCAACAGGTACATAGCAGTGCCAATGTACTGAATGGTGCCGAGCCGTACACTCAGAGTAGCTGGAGGAAGAAAGTATGCTGAGGATATTTTACCACAGTTTAAAAAGCAGACAAGGAGATGCCTGGGAGGCAGAGGCAGCAGGGCCATGGGAAGGGAGGTGGTGCGAAGGGGAGGCCTGGCCAGCTAAGGACCTAGCCTGTATTCCAGGTCACCAGATCTCCCCTGCTCCCAGGTGTGGTATAGCTACACCTCTGAAGGCAGCCATGAATGCCATGGCCCCCAGGGCAGGGCCACCGTGGCACTGTTTTGCTCCCCTCCCCATGCTCTAACCAGAAGGTGATCAAGAGAGGGCACAGATGAACACAGGGATGCAGAAAGGCCTGGGCCACAGGGGCGGGGCGGGGCCAGTCTCGCCTATGCGGACTGCGGGAGGGCAGGCCCTCTGGGAACTTTCACACATTCCATTTCATTATTCTTCAACCAAGAGGCAAAACCTGCTGTAAATATGTGCATAATGCATTTTAAGCAACTAAGGCAAATTTATGGCATGACTTTCAACTGTACCACAAAATAAACTAATTTGACTGACGGTGTATTGCGTTTTCACAACAAAAAAGATATACAAAACATTTCACTGCCATTCAAAAGCTAGTCTAAGAAAATTCAAGGGAATCTAACAAGTGCACACAAGGCTTGGGCCAGGGGCTTTAGTTAAAAGACACCTGGGGCCCTTGCTGTACCATCATAACTCTGGCTTCTTTGCTTTCTTTTGTTTCTAAAACCAGGAAACAGCCTCAAGAGAAAGGTCACAGTTCATTCTCTCCTTCCACAGGTCACTTAGAAAAACTGGACTTCTCATTGAACATTTCTGTCTTCCAGGACAAAAATGCCAAATGAAGGGGCTGATTCAGAAAAATCTTCCACTGACTAGGTCTGAGGACTACAAGTGACCTGTTAACAAAAATAAGAAACACTATGTTACTTTGCACTTGGCAGATGACTAAAGCTTTTTCATGACCTGGAACTAGAAAGGTGAAATGGCACGGACGTGTCAAGGGACGTCGTGCACTGCTTCTCTAGAAGGCATGTGGACAGGATTTAGGAAGGGTGCTTGAAACTCTTCCACTTTGATTCATTTGTTTTGAACCTGACTCAAGGAGAGGTTCAAAGATGTGACCCCGTGAACATGTGCGTATTGTTTCTAATGGCTGAAAGTCCAGGCACCCACAGAATCACGTAGTAACTGGTAACAATCCTGCCTCTCATTGCCAGTAAGGTCAGGGACAAGACGAGAATGCTGGCTCTTACCACAACCATGTCACATTTGATCATAAGAGAAAGACACGAGAGGTAGAAGCAGAGGTTGAAATAGTCAGGTGTGGCATGCACTCCTTATTCCAGCACTGAGGAAGGCCTGGACAGGAGGAATCTAAGTTTAGTCTGGATGGGGAAGTAGACTGTCCCTGGGTTCAACCCCCAGTACCTAAGGTGGGGGGGGGTATCTTTATGAGTAATGATTTAATTAGGTACTCAAAAACAGAAAATTTATTAAAGGCACATGATAAGAAAATGAGAGTCAAAAATCAACAGCCTTCAGAGAAACAATCAACAGTTACTTAGAAAACATGGCAGAGAAGATCCCACCTAAAACACCAACAACAATGGGCTATCTTGGGATTAACTTAATAAGAACTGAGTGCAGGCCCATATGCAGGAAACTGAAAAACACTGCTAAAGGAAATAAAAACTGATCTTGGAAAACAAAGATGCAGCATACTCCTGGGTAAGACAAGGCAAATATCAGAAGATGCCCATCCTTGGATATTTTAGAATAATAATGAGCTCCCCCAAAATGCCAGTAGTTCACTGTGCAACAAGAGAAACCCACTGGCTTTCCCCACTGCTTGTAATGGTATTGGTGTTGTCATCAGGAACTGTTTTAGTGGGATGAATGTACACATACATACACTTACATCAATGACAGTAGAATTCATCATTTTCACTGTAAGACAACTATGAAAATCCACAAAACAAGTGAAAACACTTGACTCTAAAGATGAATTGCAAACATCAAATGAATGTGGGAGTTAAAAAGCTCTATGTTCTAGTTCCCTTCATGGAAAGAAGCACTTGGAAACAATGTCAGTCCAGTAGCAATGGGTGCCCTGCTACCTAAGACGAGGGCCCTGTCACTTGAGTCACATGGTACCACCTCTGCTGTACTCCAGCCAGAGATTCCAGGACCTACAGGGACAAGTGGAAATCTGGGAAGACCAACTTGGTTGGCTGACTCAACAGGTCAGTGTTGTGGTCTAAATACATACATATATATATGTACTTTATATATATATATATATATATATATATATATATCTGTTATAGTTCAATAATAAGAAAACAACTTAAAAAGATTTGAGTGGACATTTCATTAGAGATGATATGCAAATGACCAACAGGTTCTTGAAAAGATGCTTAACATATCAAATCATTAGGGAAATACAAATTAAAACTAAACTGAGACACCACTGCACATGGTGCTACTATGAAAAAGATAGGTAGGATTGGGGATATAGCTCAGCAGCATAAGCACCTGCCTGGCAAGGCAAGCCCAAGGTTCTGAGTTTGTTCCGCCATACACATACACACACACACACACACACACACACACACACACACACAAAGACGAATCACAAGTATTGGCAAGAATGTGGATACATTGGAACCCTCATGTGGCAATGTAAAATGGTATAATCTCTTCAGAAAACAGCTTGAATGTTTCTTTTTCTTTTTCTTTTTTTTTCAGGACTGGGCATGAATTTAGGACCTTGTGCTTGCCAGGCAGGCATTCATTCTACTGAGCTATCTCTCCAGCCTTGAATGTTTCTTAAAAAGAGACACAAATCAGAAATTCCACTCTTAGGTGTATACCCAGGATAAATTAAAACATGTTCATATAAAAATTTATCTGTAAATAATCACAGCAGCATTATTCACGACACCTAAAAGAGCGCCCAAATGCCTCTGACCAGGTCTATAGAATTATAACATATAACAAAATATATATGGAAACATCATGGAAACCATCAAAGTACTGAACACCGGTGAACCTCAAAAACACTGTACCAAGTGGAACAGCCAGATGTAAAAGACATATTTTATACCAAGCAATACGACACTGAGCAAAGCTATCTTTTAGAAATGACCTAAAGTCTCTGGAAGTCTTCTGCTTCCAGAGAAGCAGAAACTGAGGAAAAAGAAAACTCACTGGTAGGGCAGATACACGAAAAAAGAGAATCAAACCTTATCAATACACAAAGCCAGGGCCAACAAGATAGCTCAGCAGCCTAAGCTCCTGCTTAGGCAAACTTAGGCAAAGCACAGGGACAATAGTTCCATTCCCAGCACCACATGCCTCGCCAGCCCTGCCCCCAGGGGGAGCTGAGCTGTCCAAAACAAACAAACAAACAAACAAACAAAACCCCATAAAATCACTAAGCCGTAAAGATAAATAATAGGACAAACTAATCTACAAAACCAGAAAACAGTCAACAGAATGATAGGAGTATGTTTGTACCTATTAACTCTACAGTTACTAGGATAAATGGGTATTTTTTGAGACAGGGTCTCATTATGTAATTAAGGCTGGCCTTGAACTCTCTATATAGCCCAGTCTGGTCTTGAATTCATGGTGATCCTCCTGCCTCAGCCTTCCAAGTGCTGGGCTTATAGGAGAGTACCATCATGCTCACCTGGCTGAGTGGATTTTTTTTAAAGACTCTGTAAGAAACTCACTTCATTAGTACAGACACACTCACAGATGGAAAGCTGAAGGGATGGGAAAAGATATTCCATGCAAATGAAAACCAAAACTTGAGTAGGAGTAGCTACGCTTATATCAGATAAATACCCATTAAGTCAAAACCTATAAAAAAAGAGCCAGAAGTCATTAAATAATGATGAAGGGATCTATTAAACAAGAGGATGTAACAGTTGTACAAGTATATATGTTCCCAAAAGCAGAATTCTCAAATACATTAGGAAAATATTATTAGGTCTAAAGGGAAAGATAGATTTAATACAATAACATCCAAGCACTGTAACACCCCACCTCCATCCATACTTCCAATTGTGTATGAACAGATTATATCACACAAAAATCAACCAGGAAACATCAGACTTAGACTATGCTACAGATGAAACAGACCTAAAAGACATTTACAGCATCCTTCCTGTAACAGCTGCAGAATCCTCATTTCTATCTTCAGTACATACAACATTCACTGGTCTAGACCATATGTTAAGACAAAGACAAGACTTAACGAATCAAAACCACACAAAGTCATACCATGTATCTTGTCTGTCCATACTGGAACTAGAAATCAACGAGGAATTTTAGAAACTGTATAGGACTGGGGTAGCTCAGTAGAATAAGTGCTTGCCTGGCAAGTGCCGGGTCCTGAATTCAATCCCCGGTACCACAAAACAAAACATAAATACCAGGAAACTGAGTAATATTCTCCAACTTGACTAGCCAGTTAAAAACAACAAAAATTTAAAAATGTATTGGAAAAAAATGAAAATGGAAACACAACCCGCTAAAACCTATGGGATATATGGGGCTGGGAAGATAGCTTGGTGGTCTAAGTGCCTGCCTGGCAAACACAAGAACCTAGGTTTGATCCCCAGTACCATATGCCATGCTGGACCCAGAGTCCTAGGTGTGCAGTGCCAGTCCCAGAATTGGATGTGGTAGCACATCTGTAATCCCAGTGCTGGGGAGGCTAAGACAGCAGGATCACTGTGAATCTGAGTTATGTAGTGAGACCCTGTGCCAAATAAATAAATAAATAAATAAATAAATAAATAAATAACAGATTTGTAAAAAACCTATGGGACATAACAAGAGCAGTAATGAGGAGAAATTTTTAGCAAGAAACACATACACTGATGAAGATATGTAATACAACCATTGTTAAATTTTTTGTTCTTGTTTTGAGTTTCTGAACTATATGTACTCTTACTTGTTACTGTTTTTCTATATTTGTTTCTGCTGTTTTTACTCTTTAAAATAAAATGAAAAAAAAAAAAAAAAAAAAAAAAAAAAAAAAAAAAAAAAAAAAAAAAAAAAAAAAAAAAAAAAAAAAAAAAAAAAAAAAAGAAACACATACACACACAGATACAAAAACAAACAAACCAAAAAGAGAAAAACGAGGAAATTTCAAATAAATAATGATGTAACTCAAGGAAGTAGAAAAGTAAGAGCCAACCAAACTCAAAATCAGTAGAAAGGAATATAGATCAGAACAAAAATAAATGTGATTAACACAATGATTAATGAAACAAGCTGGGTGTGGTGGCGCATGCCTGTAATCCCAGCACTTGGGAGGCTGAGGCAGGAGGATCAGGATCGGTGCAAGTTCGAGACTAGCCTGGACTACGAAAGTGAGCTCAAGGCCAGCCTGAATTGCATAATGAGATCCTGTCTCAAAAAGACAAAAAAAAAAAAAAAAAAAAATTGATTTTCTGAAAAGATAAAACTAGATTAAGAAAAAAAGAGAAGACCTAAAAAATACAGAAAAAATATTTGAACAAATTTAATCTCCTTTCATGAGAAAAAGTCCTCAGTGCATTAGATATAAAAGAAATGAGCCTCAGTATGATAAAGGCTGGATATACTAAATGCAAAAATTAAAAGCATTTTCCCTAACATTTGGAACAAGATGAGGATGTCCACCTCCACCACTTTTCTTCTCTGTAGCATTAGAAAGTCCCACCCAGAGCAATGCCTGAAGAAAAAAAGGGCATTCAAATCATATCGGAGGAAGTCAAGATTATATTTTCACTGGCAATATAATCTTGTGTAGATATAAACCTAAAGACACCACCAAAAATTATTAAAACTGATCAATTCATGCAGGACAGTCATAGGGTGCAGAATCATTTATAAAAAATCAGTATCATTTCTGTACATGAACAATAAATTCTCCGATTAACAACAGACATAAGCAATAAAATAAAGTACTCGAATAAATTTAAGAATATGAAAAATATCTACAATAAAAATTTCAAAACACTGATAAAAGAAAATGAAGAGGACACACAAAAATGAAAAGATATCCTCTGTTCATGGATTAGAAGAATTAATATTACGTTGTTGGACTACGTATACAACTACTTCCTCTTTGTACAAAGAGAAGAAATTTTTTTCTTTTTTTCCTCCCCTACTAATATGGATTAAAAAATTCATCATGTCTACACCCTGTGCTCTATATAACTACTATGAGGACAACAAT